>CAUYRB010011580.1:0-52868 GCA_963574695.1 Propithecus perrieri | reverse complement strand
ACACACACACACACACACACACAATTTTTGAGCTAAGGTATTTTAAAAAATCAGATAGTTCCTACTGGAAGACTTTATTCCCTGTCAGTAGCTCTATTTCTTGTTTGATATAAAGATTTATGTCCCCCGTTAACATGTCTTTTGTACTTTATTATGCCAAAAAAGTATGAACTTCCTTGCTTACCCTATATTACCTTAAGTTAGGCTTGGGAGACATAATAAACTAGGCCAATTGCTCTTTTCCAGTCTAAATTTTTCTTCCAAGGATTGATCTAAAGGGAGAAAGGAATAAACCACCAATCTCAAATTCTTTAGTTTGCATGAGTTCTAAGGAACCATAAATCTTAAGTTGCATTGCTGTCTCTCAAAGTTTCTAATACTTCCACATCATAACAGTTCTTTTCTTCTTTGAAATAAATTACTGAGTAGTGGTAATTTTCCCTTTGGAGAAATGAAATATTTCTGCAAGGAATGCCAAGTGCTTTCAGTTGTTCTTCTGTTAGGTGAATAAATGTCAAGGCTGATGCCTAAGGAGTGGAGGTTCTCCTGTCACATATATCTGTAGGCTGTCTCTGTGCAAGCGTAGTGATCTGATTTAAGCCTTGTCTGTATTGTGAATTCCTCTTAGTCATTGGGTTGATTATTTCCTATCTTTGGACTTAGAAACATGAATTTTGATCAATATTCAACCAGTACTCTCTAGTACACTGATACAGATGTGGCTGTCCAATCTCCTTACCACCATCATTATAAATTATCAGGAGCTGCAGTATAGTTGTTAAGTGTTGCCTGAGGAATGTATTCTGAAACCATCTCTAATCTTTATTACTCAAATTTCATATTATTTGTAAACATTTCGGGGGCTCTCTACCAAAACAATTGTAGGTAGAAAAAAATCAAGAGTTCCCTATACACGTTCTCAACACACAAAGTAACCGACTTTTTAAACATTCATTGACATTTTAGCTCTTACTTGCTGTATAATTTTTGTCCTGGCTAGAGATATCATTAAAACAACTTCAAAAATGGATATTTATTATTTACTTATAAATAATAAGTATTTATTATTTTTTTATAATTTTACTTATAAAATATATTTTACTTATATACTTATTTATAATTTTACTTATAAATAATAAGTAAAATAAGATGCATTTTGTATACATCATTTTATTTATAGCTGTATATCAGAAACATGACCCACAAATAATTTCACATTAAATTATTTTAATTAAAATTTTTATTGAGGTAATTGTAGACTCTCATGAAGTTGTAAGAAATAATACAGATTCTATGTACATACTATTCATTTTCCCCCAATGACAATATTTTGCAAAAATAGAGTCCAAAATCATGACATATATTTTGATATTGACAAAATTCACTGATCTTATTCAGATTTTTCCAGTTTTTGACTATAAAAAATTGCCACATATATTTTTGTACAGATTTTTCTGTGAATATAAGATTTGATTTTTGGGGGGATAAATGCCTGAGAGTACAATTGTTGGGTTGTATGGTAGTTTGATGTTTAGATTTTATTAAAACTAAAACTGTTTTCCTAAGTAGCTATATCATTTTGCATTCCCAATCAGCAATGTTCCAATGAGCCATGTTAATTTTTTTATTGTTCCCAATTTATATTTGTATTTTTAAAAAATCCTCTTTTTTTGTATTGTCCTCACTACTTTCATTAATGTTATTATTTTGTGTTTCTTTTAATATATATTTATAAAACATTAGAAACAAGATTTCCTCTGAAAGAAGCTGAATGAGAAGTGATTAGTAGGAAAGACCAGAGCCATAAATGGTGGCAGGTACTGGAGGTTGCCTGGGCCCAGGTGCAATTAGGTGTTTGTTCCCTTAACTACGTGGTGGCACCCACATGCACAGCACTTCACCATGTGCACAATTCACATCCTACCTAAAAAAAAAACAAAAATAAAAACAAAACTACAAATTACTGGATATCATAGCTCCTTTCAAAGGATCAAAAGTGTAAATATTTAATAGTGGTTTTGATTTGCATTTCCCTGATAATTAGAGATGTTGAGAATTTTTTCATATGTTTGTTGGTCATTAGTCTGTCTTCTTTTGAAAAGTTTCTGTTCATGTCCTTTGCCCATTTTTAATGGGGTGTTTAATTTTTTCTTGCTGATTTTCCTGAGTTCTATATAGATTCTAGTTATCAGCCCTTTATTCGATGTGTAGCGTGTGAATATTTTCTCCCATTCTGTAGGTTGTCTGTTTGCTCTTTTGATATTTACTTGGCTATACAGAAGCTTTTTAATTTGATCAGTTCCCATTTATTTATTTTTGTTGTTGCTGTGATTGCCTTTGGGGTCTTCTCCATAAATTCTTTCCTTAGGCCAATGTCTATAAGAGTTTCTCCAACATTTTCTTCTAGAATTCTTACAGTTTCATTCCTTAGGTTTGTCTGTTATACACCATGAATTGATTTTTGTGAGAGGTGAGAGGTGGAGATCCTGTTTCAGTCTTCTACATGTGGCTATCCAATTTTCCTAGCACTATTCTTTGAAGAAGGATTCTTTTCCCCAGTGTATGTTTTCATCTGCTTTGTCAAAGATCAGATGGCTATATGATGGTGGCTTTTTATCTGGGTTCTCAGTTCTGTTCTGTTGGTCTGTGTCTCTGTTCTTGTGCCAGTACTATGCTGTTTTGGCTATATAGTCTTACAGTATAGCTTGAAGTCTGGTAAATTGATGCCTCCCAATTCATTCTTTTAGCTTATGATTGCTTTTGCTATAAGGGGTCTTCTCTGGTTCCATATGAGGTGTAGAATTATTTTTTCTTGATCTGTGAAAAATGATGTTGGTATTTTAATAGGGATTGCATTGAATCTGTAGATCACTTTGGGCAGTATAGAAATTTTAACAATGTTGATTCTGCCAACCCATGAGCATGGTATGGCTTTCCATCTGTTTATGTCCTCTGGTATTTCCTTCCTCAGTGTTTCATAGTTCTCCCTGCAGAGGTCTTTAACCCCTTAATTTCTTATATTCCTAGGTATTTTATTTTCTTTGTTGCTATTGTAAAGGGTATGGAGTCTTTGATTTGGATCTCAGTTTGACTGTTGTTGGCGTATAGGAATGCTACTGATTTCTGTACATTGATTTTGTAACCTGAGACTTTGCTGAATTTATTTATCAATTCCAGTAGTCTCATGGCAGAATCTTTGGGGTTTTCTAAATATAAGATCATTTCATGAGCAAAGAGCGATAGTTTGACCTCTTCTGCCCCCATTTTTATGCCCTTGATTTGCTTCTCTTGTCTGATTGCTCTGGCTAGGACTTCCAACATTATGTTGAATACAAGTGGTCATAGGGGGCAACCTTGTCAGGTTTCAGTTCTAAGCGGAATGCTTTCAATTTTTCCCCATTCAGTATGATGGGGAAACTGCACAGGGGTTTGTAATATACAGTTTTTATCATTTTTAGTTAAGTCCCACCTATCCCTATTTTGTTATGCATTCTTATCATAAAAGAGTGCTGAATTTTGTCGAATGCTTTCTCTGCGTCTATTGAGAGGATCATATGATCTTCATTTTTACTTCTATTTATGTGTTGAATTACATGTTTAGATTTGCATATGTTGAGCCATCCCTACATATCTGGAATGAAGCCTACTTAGTCATGATGGATTATTTTTTTGATAAACACTTGACTTCTGTTTGCTAGGATTTTGTTGTGGATTTTTGCATCTATATTCATAAGGGCTATTGGTCTGTAGTTTTCTTTTTTAGTTGCTTCCTTTCATGGTTTTGGTATCAGGGTAATGATGGCTTTTATCAAGAAGTCCCAAAACAATAAATGTTGGTGTGGATACAGAGAGATAGGAACACTCATACACTGCTGGTGGAACTGCAAACTAGTACAATCTCTGTAGAAAGTAATACGGAAATACCTCAAAGAGCTACAAGTAGAACTACCATTTGATCCAGCAATCCCATTACTAGGCATCTACCCAAAGGAACAAAAGACATTCTGTAAAAAAGACGTCTGTACTCGAATGTTTATAGCAGTACAATTCACAATTGCAAAGATGTGGAAACAACCCAAGTGCTCATCAATACATTAGTGGATTATAAAATGTGGTATATGTATACCATAGAGTACTATTCAGCCACAAAAAACAATGGTGATATAGCTCCTCTTGTATTATCCTGGCGAGAGCTGGAACGCATTCTACTAAGGGAAGTATCCCAAGAATGGAAAAACAATCACCACGTGTACTCACTATCAAATTGGTTTTAACTGATCAGCACCTAAGTACATTTATAGGAATAACATTCATTGGGTGTTGGGCAGATGGGAGGTGGGGAGTATGGGATGGGTATATACACACCTAATGGGTGTGGTGCACACCGTTTGGGGGATGGACATGCTTGAAGCTCTGACTCAGGTGGGGAAAGGGCAATATACGTAACCTAAACATTTGTACCCCCATAATATGCTGAAATAAAAAAGAAAAAAAGAAAGGATGGTAATAATCAGGAAAAAAAGAGCAAATATTAAATATGTGAATGACAAAAGCATATTGAAAAAGGCTACAAGAAAGGAAAAAGGAACTGTCAGTAACAGTTAAAATCAACCACACTAGAATTTTGGATTCTTGCGTTCTAGTTACACCTGTGCCACTGATTGCAGTGTGAGCTTGTGCAGTTCACGCACTCTGTTTTGTTCCTCAGACAACTCCGTATTGTTCTATATAGGCTTGCATTTTTCCCCTGGAAATTAAAATGAATACAATGATTTTGTCATTTCCACACAAGTTATTCTGATGATTAAAAATTAATGAAAAGACTAATAAAAATTACTAGAAACAGAGTACTGTGCAACTTATTAAAATGCAACTAATACATTTAGTGAAATCCAAGTGATTATTTTTTCATGTATTAAACATGTTTTAGTGTTGCAAAATATGTAATAGGAAGTTTAATTTAGGCAAGTTCATTAAATTGCATTTGGTTGCTACATCAGACATTCAAAGAGAGTGAGAGTATACGGTGATTCATTATGTGAAAATGAACATTGATTGATTGCTTTTACCAAATAAATAGAGTTATTTCATCATTTCAGACAATTGTTTTAAATATGCCAGTGGGATTTTTATTTCCAATGTGGAAGAAAAATAAGCACACAAAACTTTCCTTGGAATTCTAACCTTAGTCACTTGCTAACATTTCAAGATTATCCTGTTTCTTGTCAACAACTGGTTATTGACCCCTGATGTGTACACCAGGAAAGCTCTGAAATCACATTTGGGTCAACTAATCTATTTTTTTTTTAAACCGTGAAATCAAGAGCCTTAATCACATTAATGATGCCTGACCATTCTGTTTCAATTCCAGGGCTGTCTAGTGAAACTAATGAATGGTCTCGGTGGCTCCAAAGCAGAGCCAGGGTCTCACAGGCCAGTTGTGAATTACGAGCACATTTCCTTTTATTGCCCATAAATCTTTTCCAGTTTTATATTCACAGTAGCTTAAAACACCTAAATTCACATCGATGACTGTGTGGCAATGCTCTGGATGTTTGGGATGAATAGTGGGGTTAAGTATATCTCCTATATTTAAAAAATGCATTTTCAGTACAGTCCAACCTTAATTACAGTAAATCAGACCTTATCCTGGACAAGGCTGATAAATGTCAGTGCCTTTTTTTCCAGTATGTATCATAATAACTCTGCACACTGCATCATGAAATAGTGTTGTGGAGAGAAATGGACCTAGAATTAAATACTATAACATCAGGTTTGAAAGGTAATATTGGTTTTATCATGAAACCAATGCATGACTGGAGCTGAATGCCTAAAGTCAGTGCCAAAGAATGGGTGTGGAGAAGTTGATTTGCCCATTATGTGCATGGAGGTTATGAGTAAGACTTTGATTACAAGTGGAATTTCTTAGGAAGGTGTTGCAAAAAGGAATTTGGGGAAATGTCTACAAAAGATGCAAAAGAAAAAAAAAAAAGATTAAGTTGAAGGCCAGGAGAGCTTATATCCTATAACTAAAAGAAAGGCAATGGACACAGATGCAAATGTAGGTGAAGGAGGCGGAGGTAGTGAGGGTCTTTCATCAGGCAGCCATTTAGATATAAGACAGAAATAAGATGCATGGCCAAGAGGAGGCGAGTATCAAATTAAATGAAGGCAGGTGACAAAAGGAGAAGTGGCTAGAAGCCAGTTCTGAAGATTTCAAAGGAACCTGAGAAAAGTGCTGTAGAGAGTGATAACTAGCTCATGCTTAACCCTGCTGAGTAAAGGAGGGACAGATGGACTGAAAATAAGATAAAATAAGTGTCATATGTGCATCAACAATGTGATGACACAAGAGAATTTGCTGTGTCTCTCATTTTTCTCTAAGGTGACACTGTCTAGCTTAGGAATCTCTGCCTTAATCATTCATTTAAAAATTTGTTTTCTATACCCCTCTGCTGCATAATCTGGTTTCTGACTGGAAGAGCCATCCCAATACAAATGATTCTTGGTTTATTAAAAACAATCTTTTCCCTCTAGCTCTAACATTATTAGGAGGGTTTTGCTAAATTCATTGTCTTTAGTAAATCCTCTAAAGTGGGGTTACAACTGTCACAAGGATTCCTGGTGTGACCACCAGTCATTTGAATGTGAATTTAATCTGTACAACCCCAGCAAGGAGAGGACTGGGCTAGTATAATGTAGAGATGGTGTAAGCCCTATAGCTCCAATAGAGCCCCAGTGCTAAGATTTTCCTAAAAATACAATTATGGTTGTAATATCATTAATTAATACATCAATAATAATAATATTTTGTGTTGAACATTTGTTATATGCCAGAGATTCTAATATATGCTTTGCTTTTCATTTTTAATCTTCCCACCAATCTTGTAATTTAGATATTATTTCCCAAATGTACATGTGAGCACTCTGGAGCTTGGAGAGATTTAGAAACTTGCCTAAGGTTGCTCTCAGTAATTAGAAGAGCTGTGACTCTAATAAGGTCTGCCTAATGCCACAGCTCATGTTTGTAATGTGACAATATGGATTTATTCCACTAGATTAAGGATTGTCTTTATCTTTTATTCTTTTGTCATGAAAATACTCTAAGGTGTGGGGTAATCAAATTCCATAACTCTGTAGTTACAGTGAATGCCTCATTTATTTTCAATTTGGAAGACATGGGCCCAATACAGTGTGAAAACACAGGACATTTGTGAAGGGGAAATTTGCTTAAATGTTTAGTGACAGAGAAGAAAGGAGACAAGAACATAAAAGCAAAATTTTCCTGAAGTTACAATTTTGTTTATTTGTGTTCCTGACTGGAGGATTTAAAAAACATTTTTTTAAATTGATATGTAATTATTGTACAAATTTTTTGGGTACATGTGATATTTTGATACATGTATACAATGTATAGTGATCAAATCAGAGTAATTGGGATATCCATCACCTCAAACACCCCAAACACTTACCTTTTTTTGTGCTGAGAAAATTCCAAACATTATCTTCTAACTATGTTTAAATATATAATAAATTATTATTAACTATAATCTCTCTACTTAACCATAAAATGCTAGAATTTATTGCTTTTATCTAACTGTATTTTTGTACCCATTAACCAACTTCTCAGCCTCTGGTACCGTGACTCTTTCCAGCCTCTGGTAACCATCATTCTACTCTCTACCTCTATGACATTCACTTTATTAGCTTCCACATATAAGAACATGTAATATTTGTCTTTCTGTGTCTGGCTTATTTCATTTACTGACCTCCAATTTCATCCATGTTGTTGCAAATGACAATATTTCATTATTTTTTTATGGCTGAATAATATTGTATTTTGTATACATGCCACATTTTCTTTATTCATCCATTGATGGATACTTAGGTAGATTCTGTATCTTGGCTACTGTGAATGATGCTGCAGTAAATATGGGAGTGCAGATACCTCTTTGATATACTGATTTCCTTTATTTTGGATATATACCCAGCAGTGGGATTGCTTAATCATATGGTTGTTCTATTTTTAGGTTTTTGAGAAATCTCCGTACTGTTTTCCATAGTGGCTGTACTACTTTACATTCCCATCAACAGTGTACTAATATTCCTCTTTCTCCACATCCTTGTTCACATTTATTATTACCTGTTTTTTTGACAATAATCATTTTACCTGGGATGAGATGATATCTCATTGGGGTTTTGATTTGCATTTCACTGATCATTAGTAATGTTGAGCACTTTTTTTCACATAACTGTTGGCCATTTGTTTGTCTTCTTTGGAGAAATGTATTTTCAGGTCTTTTGCCTGCTTTTTATTTGTATTAGTTGGTTTTTTGTGATTGAGTTGTTTGAGTTCCTTATATATTCTGGTTATTACTCCCTTGCAAAATGGGCACTTTGCAAATATTTTATCACATTCTGTAGGTTGTCTTTTCAATTATTAATTGTTTCCTTTGCTATGAAGAAGCTTTTTAGCTGGATGTTATCCCATTTGTCAATTTTTGCCTTGGTTGTCTGTGTTTTTGAGGTCTTACTCAAGAAATCTTTGCCTAGACCAATGTCCTGAAGCACTTCCCCAATGTTTTCTTTTAGTAATTTTGTAGTTTTACATCATAGATTTAAGTTTTTAATTCATTTTGATTTGATTTTTATGTATGGTGAGAGATAAGGGTCTAGTTTCATTCTTTTGCATATGGATATACAGTTTTCCCGCCATTATTTATTGAAGAACCTTTCCATTTCCCAACATATGATCATGATTCCTTTGTCAAAATGAGTTGAATGTAAAAATATAGACTTATTTATGTGTTCTCTATTTTGTTCCATTTGTCTGTTTCTGTTTTTATGCCAATACCGTGCCTTTTTGATTACTATAGCTTTGTAGTATAATTTGAAATCAAGTAGTGTGATGCCTCCATGACTGTAGTTTTTTAAGATTAATTCATTTCAATGAAATAATAACTGATATGCTGTTTAATAAGGGAATAAAAGATTTTCACTAAAGTCCTGAGGTCTCCATAATACTATAATAATAGTTGTACTAATCAACATTTGTTTAATATATCCTTAATAGTAACAATAATAATAACAGTCCTATTTTGTGTTGAAGGTTCATTATATGCCAGCGATTCTATTATGTGCTTTTCTTGTTTTATTTAGTCTAATCCTCACACCAACCCTATGACAAAAATTGGCAAATATTTTCAAGAAGCATGAGTTCCTAATGTGTTAGTACCATAAGGAATAGTATCAGTGCCACTTCTGAATTAAGTTTTGAACTTTTAGAGAATAAAAAAGTAAGAAGTAATAAGTGGCAATATGGACCTTGACTAAAAACAAGATTGGGATCATGACCATAGGTTAATCCTAGATAAGTAATTAAAATCTTGTTCAGATGTGAGACATTGATAGTCTTTTATGTTTCCAAAATAGGATCTTATAATTTCAAGTTAAGTTAACCACTTAAAAATATTTTAGGTTAAAAGAGAAAGGCACTAGAACCTGGGATTGAAACAGCTGTGCAAAAGGTTGTCTCAAAGAGAAACAGGGGAGGAAGAAAAGAGTCAAAATTTGGTGGATGTATGAATGAGGGAGCTGGTCAAACAGTGAAATTTAGACACATTTATGAGTACCTACCATAATCTGCGATGCACTTGAGGGAACAAATATGTTGAGGCTCCTTTTCAAGAGGGTCAACAATATAATGTTGGCCAGGATCACATAGAGAATTAATTTAAGTATGAAACAGTAAGCTTTAAGGTACTTATAGAGAACAGTAACTATTCTTAATCTGATCAGAGAAAAAATATTTCCTAAAGAAGACATGATATATGAACTAGAATTAGAAAGAATTAGCTTGTGAAGAAAACTAGGGTTTAATTTCTGGCAATATGGCAGACTGGATATTGCCATTCCAAATAAAACAAATAAAATATTTGGTAAGTTATTTAAAACATCTTTTTTTAAATACATTGCTGATATAACATGAAAGGAAGAATTCTGCAGAGCTTATAAACAAAGTAAAAACAAAAATACTGCTGGTAGTGCATGCCAAAACAATCTTTTCCAATCTTTTCAATGAGAGGTTTGGTCACAGTGTGGAGTTCAGGCCTAATTCAATAACATCTCTCTCTCTCTCCTCTCTCTCTCTCTCTCTCTCTCTCTCTTTCTCTCTCTCTCTCTCTCTCTCTCTCTCTCTATATATATATATATATATATATATATATCTCCATCCATAAAATCTTTGTGTCTAATATACATTTAATTGAATGTTGAAACTTAATGGGTAGATCAAGCAGAAGAGTTTAATAGAGAACTTGAAGACAGGAAAATAGATTTTAAAAACTATCCAGAGTGCAAAAAGATGGCGATATAAACAGCATTTAAAATTCAGAGAAGATAAAGTGAGAAGTTGCAACCTATGTCTTTTCAGAGTCTCAAAATGCGGTAAGAGTGAGAATGGGGAGAAGCAACACTTGAAGTGAAACAGCAATCAGAAATCTAGAAAGCTCCTTAAGTCTCAATAGATCAATGAGAAGAAATTCAACCTAGACATTTCATATTAAAGCTGTATAGCATAAATGAAAAAGAGGATGTCTTCAAAGTCATCAGACAGAAAACAGAAATCACCTCCAAAGTCACCACAATCGGTTTGATGGCTGCTTCTTAGCAGCACCAATGGAAGTTAGAGGAGTGGAATGTCTTCCAGATTCTGAAGGAAATCAATGACAGTTTATAATGCTGTATTGTATACTCAAAATCTGCTAACAGAATAGACTGTAAATGTTTTCACCACGTACAAAATAAAAAGTAATTATATGAAGTAATGCATATGTTAATTAGTTTAGTTGTGGTGATCATTTCACAATGTATGTGTATATCAGAACATCTTTATATATATATATATAATTTTTATTTGTCAACTATACCTCAATAAATCTGGGTAAAAAAGAATGCAATATCTAGGAAGTGCTCTTCAAATATGAGGCTAAAATACTGATACCTTAAAGATAAAACCTGAGAGAGTTTACCACTGGCAGACACTCCTGGGATGCCATTCTAAGGCAGGAATTAAGGAAGAAATGAAATAATCCCAGAGGGAAGATCTATGGTCAATGCCAGAGGGAAGGCTGACCAAAGTCATTGGCAAATGTGTTGGTAAGTTTAAAAAAGCATTGTGTAAAACAGTAATGATGCCTACATTTGTAGGGAGGGAAATAATAAAAATAAAATGCTGTACTACAAAAGCCTGTAAGTTGGGGGAAGGGTGGCCATAGTTAAAGCATTTTATGATTTTTTTGTAGAGAAGGACACTAAATGATATTGATTGTCTTAGACTTTAAGAATGCATTTCAAATAGGAATTCAACCACTTTGAAAAGCTGTTGGCAGTTTCTTAAAATGTTAAATATACATCCACACTATGACCTAGTAACTTCAATACTAGGTATTTATCTAAAAGAAATATTAATAGAAACCTCTGTTTACAAAAGAAAATAGCTTTGAACAAGACTATTCATAGCAGTTTTATTTCTCAAACTGGAAATAGCCTAAATGGCCATGAATAGGAGAAGGTATTTTAATAAAACAAAACCAAAAATTAAGCACTTGAGTACAATTCATACAACGGGATACTGCTCATAAATTTAAATAATATATGACTGATATACACAAGATGGGTGGATTTCAAAAACATTATGCTGAGTGAATGAAGCCCAATATGAAAGAGAAAATACTGAAGATTCAATTTACATGAAATTGTAACTAACCTGTGCTGACAGAAATCAGATGAGTACCGTTTCGTGGTGTGGTGGTGGGGATTGACTGAGAAGGGCACAGAGATCTTTCAGGGGTAATGGAAGTTTTTTATATATTGATGGAGTATAGGTTATACAGGAGCATTTTTTAAATGATCAAATTGTACACTTAAGATCTGCGCTATTTGATGTAGGTAAATATACCTCAATAGAAAGAGACTTGGACCACATAACTTATCAACAGTAGAGGGAAACACAGAATGAGAAAATAAAATTACAAATGCAATACTTGCCAAAGAAGGCAAGAAAGTAAGAAAAGAAAGAATGAAATTGAAAGAGGGACAAGTAGAAAGTATAAACTAAGATAGACATAAATTTGCACTTAATGTATATAGACTAAGGTCTTTAATAATGGAAGACAGATTGTCATCCTATATATATTTAGAAAATGTAGCTCTATGGTGTTTTCATCTGTGTATGAATGTATAAGAAAAGAGAGGGACTGAAAGTCAGAAGGTAGAAAAGGATGTACTAGGTAAGAAACAACTTGAAGATGATATGAATATTTTAATATCAGAAAAATGAACAATAAGGCAAAAAGCAATACCAGAAACAAAAAGGGGTTATATAAAAGGATAAAAAGCTAAAATAAGAATATATATATAAAAATTTAAACTATATTCTACTAATTATGATTTCACAACCTCAATGCATATAAAACAAGAAAAACTCGAGAATGGCATCATTGCATAAGAAAATTTCACAAAACTTTTCAGCAATTGATAGATAAATCATACAATGTATTAGTAAGGATGGAGAAAATTTAAGCAAGTTATGAGTCAATATACTCTGGACATAAATAGAATATTAAATGGAGCAATTGCAAAATATATATTCTTTTCAGGCTAATCTAGACCAAAAATTATTCACATTCTGACCTAGAAATTACCCTAAAATATTTCAAAGGATTGAATAATGCAAACTTCATTCTCCAACTAACATGTAATTAAGTTAAAATCCACAATTAGTTATATATAACTACAAATATATAACATATATGCCATATATGTGCACAAATAATTTCACATATATATACAATTCAGTTAAATCCACAGTTAGTTATACACAACTAAAAAGAATACTAAATATCTGTAAGTTACAAAAAGATACTTTTAAATAACTCATGGAGTTTGAAGAAAAACTGAAAATGGAAATCAGATAAATTAGATAACATTTTTTATAAGTCAGTTATAATGCAAACACTATGTGATATATTTCCAAGGAATATGAGCTCTTCCTGACCCACTGAGGATTTTTGCCTACAGCAGTTTATGTAGGTCAATGTGGCAGCACAGCGAGGAATGTAGTGAAGGTTGTTTTGGGAGAACACAATTAGAAGTAAAATTATGATGGCCTGAGAGAAGTAAAAAAGGAAAGAAATAGAGGGAAATTCAGAAAATTTTACATAATAAGATGACCGGTGTTAGTTACTCAGATGAAGAGTACTGTGAAAAGAAGCCCAGGACTGCTCTGAGGTTTCTGACCTTAATGTTTGTGAGATGGGGATGGTGGTGATTTTTATAGAGCTGTGAAATGCAAGAGGTAGACTGGTTTGAGAGTAAAGGAAAGATGATGAGTTCAGATTTGAAAGTGTGGATTTTTAGATGATTGTGAATGTGTCCACATTATTAAATGTCTGAGGAGCTCAAATGTCAAGGTAGATGTATAGATTTATGAGTCATCAGCACAGAAGATGGGATTAAAAGCAAGAGAGGTGAGGATGGGACACCGTATCAGACACAGCAGACAGCACAGGGAGATGGTGCGTCCTGACTGCCAGACCACTGGTGACCCTCTTGGAAGCGAGTCAATGAGGATAGTGGGGTTCAGGACCTGACTGGATTATACTGGAATGGAAAAGAGAAATGAGAAACTGGAGAAGCTGATTATAGAGCTTTCTTTAAAGTTTGACTAGACAGAAGATGGGAAGGAGAGAACTAGAGCTTTGATTAATGAGAATTCTTTTTTCTCTTTTAATAGAGACAGGGTCTCACTCTGTGGCCCAGGCTGGAGTGCATAGCCTCAAACTCCTAGGCATTAGTGATCCTTCCACCTCAGCCTCTTGAATAGCTGGGACTGCAGGAACACACTACCACGCCTGGCTAATTTTTTTTTTCAGTTGAAATTGGGGTCTCACTATGTTGCCCAGGCTGGCCTTGAAGTCCTGGCTTCAAGTGATACTCCCACCTTAGCCTCCCAAGGCACTGGGATTACAGGTGGGAGCTACTGCGCCCAGCCAAGAATTCTTTTTAAGAATGGGACAGAACTGGGCATGTACGTAGTCCGGGAAAAAGGAGTCAATACAGAGGAAAGTGCTAAAGATGAAAGAGGGGAGAGCATTTTTACTGGAGAAAGGTTCTAGAAGAGGGTGGATAAAATCAAAGGCATTAATGAAGGGATTGATCTCAAATAGGATGCATCATCTCAACCTCTGTGGCTAGAAATAGGAAATGATTATGGATATAGATATAAATAGTTTGGAGGGGAGAGTTGAAAGTTGAATGTGCTTCATACCTAAATTCTCTTTTTTAAAAAATGTGAGTGGGAATCTTATCCTACTATTCTTTTAAGAAATTTGCTGCCAAAATTTTAAAGATTTCATAGGAGAATTGGGAAAAATGAGAAACATATGAACCTCACTCAAAGCTTTCCATTTGCCTCATAGTCTTCAAAATTGCTTCACCTACGTGTTTGAACATATTGCTGCTGTGGTGTATCTCACAGACAAGTGTATAAAATTTTGAGTAAAAGCCATTTTTGTTGAAAGAAAACCTTTCTCTTAAATAATGGTATGGAGGAAGAGAGGCAAAATATTTTGCTTACATATATAACACTATAGGCAAAAGGAAAATCATTCTTTGTTCTAGTAACAGTAACAGACATCTCTTTGAATTTGTATCTCTGTTGCTGGTTTTAGGTGCTTGTCTTCACCGATATAGGGAGTTGGAAGGACAAGAGGCTTTTTATCATTTCGAGATATGGTTCACTCCAGAATTCCTATGAAAGCTCCTGTAAATTGCTCAGGGCTAGCTCTTAGTTATATGTAAGTACAGAAATATACACATCTTTGTGGGGAGAAGGTGGGGGTGGGTTGCAAGTAATTGTGTCAATATTTCGAAAAAATGAGTTGTCAACAAAAGTCCAATATTCCCCTTTATCTGTTTGTCTCTATAAATGATAAACACCCTTTCCAAGTTCAATTTTAAAACGAATGCATCCCAGTACCTGCTGCAATACCAAGATAAGTTTCCGAATTCTTTTTAATCTATTAGACTATTACATTTAGAGAAATGTCATCATGCTTTTATATTAAGAAACCAAATGGACACTCAGTGTACAATCCATGAACGCAAAACCATGAACATCAACTTAAAGATAAATAAGGATATTTCCTTCATCAGAAGGAACAGAAGGTGACCACAGGGAGGTTAGATATTACAGATGAATGACGGAAGATGCCCAGTCTGTTTCTGCATGTGTCGATTTATTGAGTGCCGATGCTGTATAGGCCACCTTATATATTTGACTTCGTTGAATCTTTGGAATAATTGATGAGGTAGGAATTATTCTGATCCTGCACACAAGGATACTGAGTCTCAGAATTACATAACTTGCCAAAATTTGCCTGTTAGAGCAGGGATTTGAGACAAATATTATATGCATCTTATACCTTAACTTTGTACACTCAGTTCTCCACTTACAGCTGTTTCTGAATCTTGGCCATAATAAGAATTATGCATTTTCAGAGTAAAATAAATTGTGAGGAATGTAGAGGGGATGGCTAGAGCAGGGCCTTTACCCATGTGAGGGAATTAGTGTGGACTTTGAAAAGAAACTAAAGAAGACAGTCAGCATCAGCTTTTGGTAACTATGTTGTCAGGGACTTCTGACTATACCTCCTTGACACAGGCCGCCCTTGCCCACAGGGATAATTTCAGACATTTAGGGTAATGAGTCTAATTGATGCCTCTTTGTCAAAGTTTAGTGCTCAAAATGTACCTCGATGATGCAAATATAACAAGTCGTATTCAGATATTACTAGGAAAGTCACAAGTAGGTGCTTTTTGCTTGGGGCCAGGCGAAGCTGCAGAGAAGAAGGCCTATTTTGTACCAATAGAACCAACCCATGGAACTGCTCATCATCTTCTAAGTTAATAGTAGAATTTGTGAGAAGTAATATGCTATTTAGTTTATTTTGGAGTTTTCACCTTTTATAAATAAATGTTTAGGAAATAGAGTAAAATATCAATTTAAATAACTTGGGATTCAAATTTTTCAATCCATTCACTATCTTACCTGATAGATTCAGAATAGCTCAAGTATCTATCATATGAACACCAAAGGGAGAGTGTAAATACAACAATGTTATGATTTATTTTTAACTAATTAGCCACTTTCTATTTTTGATTTCACTGCTTATATTCTTGGTGTCATATAAAAAAGTCATCTTTCAGACCAATGTTAAGAAACTATCTCCGTATATTTTCTTCTAGAAGTTTCATGGTTTCAGATCTTGTGATCAAATCTTTAATCCATTTTGAGTTGACTTTTGTATATAGTGAAAGATAAGGGTCCAATTTCATCCTTGTGCATGTGGATTTCTAGTTTTCCCAACATTTACTGAAAAAACAACTCTTTCCACATTGTGTATTTTTGGCGCTCTTGTTGAAGATCAGTTAACTGCCTGTGTGTGGGTTTATTTCTGGGCTCTCTATTATGTTCCATTAGTATATGTGTCTGTTTTTAGGCCAGTACCATACTGTTTTGATTACTGTGTCTTTATAATATATTTTGAAATCATGAGGTGCTTTGCCTCCTGTTTTGTTCTTCTTGCGTAAGATTGCTTCAGCTGTTTGAGGTCTTTTGTGGCTTTATATAAATTTTAGGAATGTTTTTTCTATTTATGTAAAACAAGCCTTCAAGATTTTTACAGGGATTGCATTGAATCTCTCTCTAGATCACCTTGAAATGGATAAATGCCTAGAAATATGCACCCTACTAAAGATAAATCAAGAATAAATAGAAAGCCTGAAGAGACCAATAACAAATAAGAGATTGAATCAATAATCAAAAACTTCCCGACAAAGAAAAGCCCAGGACCAGCTGGCTTCACAGGTAAATTTTACCAAACATTTGAAAAATTAGTATCAATCCTTCTTAAACTTTTCAAAAATATAAAAGAAGAAGGAAATATGGCATTTTGTCTTATGAAACCAGTATTTTATGGGGCCAGCATTACCCTAATATCAAAGCCAGACAAAGACATCACAAGAAAAGGAAATTACAGGCCATTATTTCTTATGAACATGAATGCAAAATAATTAATCAATACTAATGTGCACATATGGGAAGTAACATTCATAGAGTGTTGGGCAGGTGGGAGGGGGTGCGTGGGTACATCCACACCTTATGGTTGTAATGTCCACTGTCTGGGGGATGGGCATGCTTGTCAGGTGGTGCAAAGGCAATTTATGTAATCAAAGTGTTTGTAGTCCTGTAATGCTCTGAAATTAAAAAAATATATATTAGTAAATAGAATTCAATAGCACATTTAAAATAATCATACATCATGACCAATAGGATTTAGCCCCAAGATGCAAGGATGATTAAATATATGCAAACCAATAAATGTGATACACAACGTTAATGGAATGAAGGACAAAAATCACATAGTCATCTCAATAGATGCAAAAAAAGCATTTGATAAGACTCAACATTCTTTCTTTACAAAAATTCTCACCAAATTAGGGGTAAAAGAAACTACCTCAACATAGTAAAGCCTGTATATGAAAAGCCTATAGCTAGCATCACATTCAGTGTAGAAAAACTGAAAGCTTTTCCTCTAAAATCTGGAGCAAGGCAAGGATGCCCACTCTCATTGCTTCTATTTAATGTGGTACTGGAAGTTCTAGCCAGAGAAATTAAAGAAGAAAAAAAATAAAGACATTAAAGTCAGAAAGAAAGAAGTAAATTGATCTCTGTGTGAAGGTGACTCAATCTTATATGTAGAAAACCCCAAAGACTTTAAAGTAGGAATATAAATAAAAAGATATCTCGTGTTCATGCATTAGAAGAATTTAATGTTGTTAAAATGTATATAATACCCAAAGTGAACCACAGATTCACTGCAATCCCTTTTGAATTTCTAAGCATGAATGAAGTGACTAAAGGATGTAGAAATAGAATGGGTGAACATTGTAGACTCGAAAGTGGAGACGGATGAAAAATTCCCTGTGGGGTACAAGGCACAGTATTCAGGTGATAGGTACACTAAAAACACAGACTTCGCCATTATACAATATATCCATGTAGCCAAATTCAACTTGTACCCTCTAAATATATTAAAATAAAAAGGAAAAAGAATATGGAGCCTTGAGGAATGGGAAGTTCCTAAAGAATATTTTCCCCCAACCTACAGAGCCCCTGGGCAATGAGGACATATTTCATTTTTACCTGCAGTTATTCTTGTATCCATAGCAACAACCTAGATATATAAAACAGCCATGTCTTCAATATTTTATTTGTGATGCTGACAGAATCATGTTGCCTATTTCTCGAGAGTTTCATGTCAGTTTTTTATATGACTTTTACTGGGTTGGATTTTAAATGAGATATTTGATCAGAATCATATTTTATGGAATATAATGTCCTGTCACCATGCATTAGTTTTTCTCAGGTCAAACTCATACCTTTATTATTCTGAGGGGAAACATTTCATTTTTATATATCAGTAAAATATAATATGAGACTCAGAAATAAAATTATTCTCTAATATTAACTAACTGTGAGAAATCGGGCATGCTTCATTTTTTTCTCTCTCTCTGAACTTAACTCTTCTTAAATATTTGTTCTTTCATTCATTAGTGAGATCTTGAGAATCTTCAATGGGACTAATAGTTGACTAAGCACAGTAAATATAAAAATGAATAAGACCCAGTCACTGGTCACCTTAAGCCCATGTACTGAGGAAAGGTAAAGAAGCAGTCAAACAGATACTCATGATATGGTGTGTGTATAAGTTAAGCATGTTTAATTGCAAATGACAAAACAACTTTGAATAGTTTAAGTGAAAAAGGACTCAAGTAATCAACTGTGAATTCCAGAAATGTATCTAGCTTCACTCACATAGAGACCCAGGGGGCTCAAATATGACTTTAGGATAATGTAGTCTCTTTATCTTTCTCATGGCTCCACTTGTTTTGGTGATGGGCCACTCTGGGCTTACATGGCCATTTTTGGAAGAGAATTATATTTCCCAAACCCTGTAGGAAAATTCCAAGAATTTTTATTTCCAACCCCCACCCTTCACCCTTGTCCCACAACCCCACACATATACACACTTGTCAAAGGGATGCAGTGGTTTGGCTGGGCCTGGGTAATGTGCCCACTTGTGTATTGGCTAGAAGTATTATAATTGAATAGCTGAATTGGAGCTACACATAGAGTTGAAGTAGATGGATCAGATTCACCCAGGAAAAAAGAAGGGAAAGAATTATCTCAAGTTATCTGATGGACAATGGGGTGGCCCTTAATTATGTAAGTTTCATAGATAGGAGAAAGATAATTAGTTTCTGCATGTTTTAATTTATTGTGAAAAATTCAGGTGAAGTTCTTCAAAGTTTTGGTTAATTGGGTCTAAAGTTAAGCATAGAGGATAATAAGATTGGAGTGCCCAAATTGTTAGCCTTCAGCATAGAAGTGGTACTTGGAGCTAGGACAATCTGTGAAATAGCCCAGGTAGAGCACTCAGCGAAGGGTAAGAGGTCAAAATGGAGCCTTAGAGATTTCAACATTTAATGAAAAAGCAGAGGAAAGAGGAGATAGAAATACAGACTGCAGAGAAATGATTAAAGGGGCAGGTGTTGAATTAGGAGAAAGTCATGGCCCAAACAATCACCATCCCCAAAACAATCTTATGAAATAAAAGCAGAATTATAGTTCAGTGTGATAGGTTATAAGAGGTATTTTCAGGAATACAAAAAGAGTACATTTAAAATTGCAGACACTGGAGAATATTCAAAATTGACTTGCAAATACAAAATGATTTATTGACAACTTTTCTTAAAGTAAAAAACTATCAATTATTTCTGCTAGAATTTGTGGTATGGCACATACTGTTGAATAATTTATGTTCATTTTCTCATACCCCTACGACAATTCTACCTGCTTATCCAATAAAATATTTGAAAAAATAAATCCTCAATTTTATTCTGAATCTTATACAGAGGTAGAGTGCAGGGTTTAGAAACCTACATTCAACAAGCCAGGTAAACAGATTTCTATGCTGATAATTTCTAACTTGCAAATAAATTACAATTTCATAAGTAGCAAGAAATAGAGCCCAACGTTGCTCCTTATATTTGATTTAAAAACAAGAGCAAAACTATTTTATTGTAATAAAACTTTGATTAGATGATACAATTGACCTTACAGAGACTATCTTCTTATTCCTAGCATCTCCCATTTATAACATCCCCATGATTGCATTTACCCCTGAGCATTGTTTATTATATAGTCCAAATCTGTCATTGCTGTTTAAGTCAACACCATAAAAATTCTTAACTAAAGGACTTTCCAAATCATCAGTGGGTGTGGTATTCATTCTATTTTTTTCTTGTTAGAAAAGAAATATGGACAGTAGGAAACGTGAAGTTTTTCTGGAAGAATTAGCTTTTATTTTCCTCTATTGTATTATCATTATAATTTACCATCAAAAAATGAGATCGTCCATGACTTAATCTTCTGACAAATTGGCAGAAGGCAATATTGGTCTTCATAGTATGTAACTTACAAATCTCTTCTCAAAATAAATTCTTCTTTAAAAATAAATCACAAAACCCAATTAAGAGTGTCACAGTGCATAAGAAGTAGCAATTAATGCTTGAAACATAAAAAGCTAAAATACTACCTTTCCAAAGCTTTTAGTATAAAGGACCATGTAATAGCCAAGGCGTTTCTATAGAAAAACTGCCTTTGCTTGTTGTTCCTCCTTACTTTTGAACTCATCCAGTTGTAAAAAGAAAACAAAATAGGGCAAAATATAATAGATACCAACCAGAACTTCTGTATTTGCATTAATGAGGATATTTGTGAACTCTTAAAAAATGATATGCACTCAGTGTTAGACTGTTTTTAATGCTTTCTTAAAGAATGTCATGACTACAATAATACTAACAGTGTAAATATCCACTACCTCAAATTTATTAATATAGATATATAGGTTTGCTAATCAATATTAAACAATTTCCAGGCTTAGAAATAATTTCTTTAAACATCTAACTCTATATTCTCATAAGTAATTTAAAAACATAAATATATATTTTGAATTTCTTTCACACTTGCTCTTTTTAAAATCTGACATGGTAAAATTAGAAAACTAAGGTAACGTTTAAATATTTCATGTTTTTAACAGTATATTTCCATATGCTTTTAAAAATGTTGATACAGATGTTGCTTGATTTACTACAGGATTAAGTCCCAATAAACCCATCATAAGTAAAAAATATTATAAATTGAAAATGCATTTAATATTTGATAAGGCCATTATTAAGTTGAAAAGTTGTAAGTCAAACCATTCTAAGTCAGGATCATCTATACTTTAATATATCTCTTTTATATTCTGGAATATTTAGAATGCAGGTGTCATATTATTTTTGTTATATGATACAGTCCTGGGCATTGAATGATTAATATCCATATGTGCATCTATGTATACAAGTGAGATTTATAATTGAACAAGATCCTCATTTCTTTCATTGCAGAGTAGGACTGATTCCATTACCCCCTTCACTAGTAGTTACGATTTTTCTATTGAAGATCCCATCATTACTGTGGTACACTGTCACCTGTAAGACAGATAGTTTGCAAGGCCAGAGGGACTAATGTATATCTCTGTGCAGCTCCCTGGTGGTTGCTGAAGGAATCCTTGAGCACTCCTCACCACCTCCATGGTAAGTAAGCTGCTTTCATTCTTTATTCTGAAATGGTTTTTAGTACCACCCTCCCATCTCTCCCTTGGATAAGAATAACATGCATTTGGATTGTGGATTTAATATATGCAAGGTACTATATGAAATGCTTTCCATGCATTTTTCTCAATCCTCACAACACTTTAAAGTAGGTATTATTATTAAAGAAGTAATGTTCAGAGAAGATAAGGACACTTGCTTGAACCCAACTATTAATAGTTAATACAAACAAATTGATTTTGAAAAGATTTATTCTACAGTCTATGGTCTGAACCATATACGTTCTTATAAATTGATCTTGCAGAGGAGTTGCTGGAAATCACAGTTTAGGCCTATAAGCTGGCATAAACTAGTGAATCTTGCATTCCTTTGCTGATGTACACAGCTCCTATAAAAAAAAAAAAAACTAGTCCAATTTCTGACACACTAAACTGGAGGAAAATCTGATCACACTTTTCTTCATGTTTAATCCCCAGTTCAAGGTCCCTTGACGTAGATAATTTTCCTTAACTTTCTCTCTCTAGTCCCATATAGGATGTGCCTCATTGAATAAGGGGTATTATTCCCCTTGGAGTTAGCCAGCAACTTCTTTCAAAAGATATTAATTTCACCTTCTAGCCTGCCCTACTAGCTTTCTAATATAGGCCCAATTTTGAAATGGGTACACAATTCATTTCATAGCTCTGGAAGCTAATATGTATGGAAATATTAAAATCTGAGTATAAGAACAAGTGCTTCATGGATTGAAATTTGCTCTTGACCTACATCTCTGGGCTCTAGATATATTTTGAGTTTATCAAACATTTGTTTAGCCATGAGTTGGAATTCAATAAAAATCTAAATTCTAATATCCCTGCTTTTTAAACCTTTTCTTTTCACTTAGAGGACTTGGTGAAGCATAAAAGTTCTGCCGTGAAGTGTTTATCTATGTCAGTGGTAAAGCAGTATCATTTGTAAGAAGAGATAATTTTCTTTGACTTGAACTTTTAGTTTCTTGAAAAAATTAAGACTATATAATATCAATTTTGTTCTATAAAAATCAAGAGAAAGCAAATGCATAGATATATTCACCTTTAGAAAAATAAAATTTAGAATAAAAAATCTAATAATTGGAGTTCATACTCACTGCCCCCCACTCACTAAAACTGCACACATACTATATTTTACTTTTCCATTTCATATAGTCATGTATTTCATAAACTTGCATGGGTCAGACCAAATGACTCACTTTTTCCTATTGCCCTCTATATTTTCTTGTGAAAGCATATGATTATGATGTTGTTTATTTAACAAGTCGAAATCCAATTATCAGCAAAGCCAAGGATTTATCCTGGTAAGTCAGTCTCCCTGAAGGGCATGGGATGAGGCTCTTGCTCTCTGTTCCTGGAAGGAAACATTAAAATATTGACAGTAGTTATTTTAACCTCATCTTGGTATTACAAGGGCTTGAGTCTAACCTTGCTTTAAATGCACACAAGTTTTCAGGGAATTCAGCCTAAGGATTCAAAGGGAAATCATGACTAGCTCAACATTGATCTGTTCTCATTCAGATGACTTATAGGAGAATGTGAAAGAGAGAAGTCATTTAGACTCAAGTGTGCAATTTTATGGTACTTCAAGGATGCAACATTCCATAGTTCTTGGACAAAAAAGTTGCAAGAGAGATAAAATGTTGACTTGTGAAAAGCTAAACAGTATATATACTAAAGCCAAACTTTATATTTTATATCTAGAAAAAAATTGACAAATTCTATAACACATGGTCTTATAGATTTTGAATTTTTAGATGTTGCATCTTTATAAAATAGATTCTGTGGAAAACTCAACTATATATTGACAATGACGACAATAAAAATTTGTGTTCAGCACATCCTGGTGATGGTTTATAACATAAATGAATTAATCAAACCCCAATTAATTCACTCTTTCAGACTTCAAAATCTCTGCTTGCTGATAACTGATCGAATTGCTACATCATTAATCCAGCTAAGTGACTAAATTATCGAATTGTTTCTACACTATCAAGGTTGAGTTATTTTGATGACTTTAGCACTATGATTTGTAGAGTCATTTATAATTAATAACCAATTAGTCTTTGATTTCTGGTAAACCTTGGCATATCTGAGAAATAAAATAATGGATTATATTTTAACTTTGAATTTGTACTTTCAGTGTACAGATTTTATGATTGTTTCTGAATGTCAGATAGTCAAGAAGAAATTGCCTTGACAACAGTGCTTATTTCACATATACAGAAAAAAATCCTTTGTCGGATTATGCAAGGGGTATGTTTTCACATTACTATTATTACTGTTGTTATTATGGTTACTTAGGGTTGTTTCTCCTCACCTATTTAGAAAGATAAAGAAAACATGAGAACAAAAATGAGGGTGATTTCCTGATAACTAAATTATGACCAACCAATCATCTCTTAAGTACTTAAATATTTAGCAACTGCACACTGATATGTGAGTGTTGATGGCACGAAGCCTGGCTGCCGGGTGCAAGGTGTGCACTGTCTAGTTGTTGAAAAAGACCATGCTATAGTCACAGATTCTACAGAACAGGGGTCCCCAACCTACGGTGAGTTGTATAATTATTTCATTATATATTACAATGTAATAATAATAGAAGTAAAGTGCACCATAAATGTAATGCACTTGAATCCTCCCCAAACCATCCCCCTAGTCCCCAGTCTGTGGAAAAATTGTCTTCCATGGAAACGGTCCCTGGTGCCAAAAAGGTTGGAGACTGCTGCATAGAGAGAAAAAATATAGACAAGAAATGTACAAAGGGTTTGGAAGATGAATTGATTTAATTTGTTTATTTAATTGGTATTTTAGGTGAATATTGTACGTTAGACATTTAATAGCGGGTGTACCACAATGGCCAAGACAGTCACCACCTCAGTCTCCCTATAGTCCAGTGCCCATCTACAACTGAACAAACAAACAACGACAATGCACATCATTTCAGAAGAAAAAAAAAAGTCTCATAAACCAACCAGAGGAGAAAACAGATAGTTTTCAGGAAGGTAAAAGAATGATTTAATGTATGACCATCTGGTGTCAATACGAATGAATAGAAATTAACCAGAGAGACAGCATTCTTCATTTTTAAAGAAAAGTGTTATTTCCCAAATATTATTCTGGTTATTTCTTCTGCCTTCCAAGAGTTCTCAAAATGAATAGCTCTTGATGTTTTTATAACATCTGTCCTTCTCTTAAGATCCAGGAGCTTCCATCAGTAGGGGCTGCTGGTTTGATTGCTTATTTTTTCCCCACGGAGAGAGGGGAAGTTTTTACCAGTGACATGGCGATTTGTTACGTATAGCAAAACTCCTTGAGAGAGTGTCTATACTCGATTTCCTCTCCTCATATTCTCTCTTGAACCCACTTGAATCAGGCTTTCATCTCCATCCTATAAAAACTGATATTGTCAAGGTAAAAAATAACGTGCACATGGCTTAATACAATAGTCAAGTCCCAATCCTCAGTGTGTTTGACCAACACACTCTTTATCACCTTTTCCTTCTCCCACGATTTATTTTACTTGACAACCAGGGCACTATTCTTGGTTCTGCTCCTACATTATTGACAATTCCATTGTAGACTCTTTTTCTAATTTAGCCAAACTTCTAAAATCCAGAGTTCCCCAGGCATCAGACTTCTACTCTTTCCTATGATCGCTCTTGGTGATCTTACCTAGACAGGGCTTTAAGTAGTGCCTCTGCAGATCATGCCCAAATTTATATTCTCTGTCCCTACAGTAGATTGAAATTATTTTTTCCCCTAATCCCTAGATGAGAATTATATCTCTTCACCCTAAAAAAATGTCAGACTTAACCATTAGACTACTTGTTTTGGCCAATGAAATGGGAATGGAAATCATGTTGGCCACTTCTAGGAGAAGCTTTGTGATTCATTGTGTTGTCTTTCCTTTCTGCTGTGAGACTGGCAAAGTGTTAAACACATCTGCTGTGTCAGTCTGGGTCTCAGAAACAAGGCAACCTGGAGCGGAGCCTGAGCAGCTTCAAGGTGGCTATGTACTATGAATGAGTTATTAAAACATTAAAAATTGTGTTTATTGTATGCCACTGAGACTTGGGAGTCATTTGTTTCTGCTGCATAATGAAGCACTTTGACTGGTACGAACCCCTCCGTTTCCCCAGATCTCATGTCCTTACTCTTTACTGAACACCTGCACACTGATGTTTTACTCGTCCCAAATACACTCCTCGTAATTTCCCTCCACACTTTTTCCTCCTGCAGGCTTCTTTATCTCAGGAAATGGCAATTCCATTCCTTCTGTTCATCAGGCCTTGCTTTGTCGCTTCTCTCACAGTCACAAACCAATCTATTGACAGGTTCTCTGAACTTTAAAATCCACTCTACTTAAACCTATAAATATGACTGCTTTTTGCCATTTCCTCTCTAATACAACTCACCATCTACTCACACCTGAACAAACTGCAATAACCTCCTATCTGATCTCTCTACCTCTACTTTGGTCCTTTATATTCTATATTTATACTACAGTCTCAGTGACTACGTGATTCCTTTGCTCAAAAGTCCTCAGTGGTCTTATATTTCATTCCAATAACATTTAATTGTGTGTGTGTGTGTTTTCTTTTTTTGCCATTGCCAGTAAATCTTTATTGTCTACCCCTCTGGCGTCACCTTCTCCCACTCTCTCCTCCTTTGCTCTACTTCACCCACATGGGCCCCCTTCTGGTTCTTCAAACATGCTAAGCACAGTTCTTCCTCAGGGTCTTTGCACTGCTGTTCCCTATGTCTGGAATGTTTTTCCCCTGATACCATGAGGGCTCACTCTCTTACTGTCTTTGGGTCTTTTTCTGAAATATCACTTGATTCATGGGGCCACCCTTGTTCACTGTATATAAGTAGCAACTCTGACTCCCCCAAACCATGCCCACAGCTCTCCCAATCACATTTACCTTAATTTTTCCCCAAAGTACTTGACACCATGTGACATGTCACATATATGCATGTTTATCTGTCTCCTCCCATTCAAATATAAGCTCCATGACTGCTGGGATTTTACCTGTTTTGCTCACAAGTGTGTTTCTTGTGCTTTAATCAAAGTTTGGCATACAGCATGTGCTCAGTAATAAGTGCCACTCAATGAGAAACAAGGACAGTTATAAGGTCCTGGCTGTCCCACTTACTATCTTTCAGGCCTTGGTCAACTTATCACCTCTGTGCCTTAGTCATTTTGGTCTGTAAAATGAGAATAATTGAACCAATCTCATGTGGTTTGTGTGAGGATCTTAAAAGAGAAAATATAGATATAGTACTTAGAACATGACTGGCACAGGTTAAGTGATCAATAAATAGCAACCAAAAAAAAAGGAGAGGAATAATTTAGTAGACAAACTGGGAGAATAAGTTACACCAGAAATAAATAGTTTCAAATTCCTACTGAGCTGTTACAAACTAGGTCAACTCAAATAAGCCTCGCCCTCTCTGCCTTTATAATCTTGTCCGTAAGTTGATGAAAATAATAGAACTTACAGAACTGGAGATAATGTATATGTAATATCCAGCCTGTGGTTTACTTATAGTAGGCACAAAATAGCTGCCATTATAATTACAATAATTTTTTGAACAGTTGATTTGTACTAAGTTCTTTGACAATCCTGTAAGATAGCTATTATTTTTCAACTTTTTCAAGTAAAGAAATTAAGTTGTGGACAAGTTTGGAAACTTGTACCAGAGCATATGGCTAATAAGTGGTGGAGCTGAGATTCTCTATTTACTGGTTTACTAGTTAATACGTATGAGTGTTCTTTCTTGTAGAATTTAAAATCAATCTGGCAGGGAGGTGGTACGTATAAACATTGTGTAAACAGTGATGCAAGATTTAAATAACAATGCAAGACAAAATTAAAAGCTCCTCCTGGCAGACTTGGAATTATTACACCATGAATAGTGTTAACAGTGGGAATTCAGATCAAAGAGAGAGCAATGAGGGAATTTTTCAAGAAGAAAAAATAATTTTTGTTGTCTGTTGACATGATAAATAAGACCTAGATGGACTCGCCTGTGAATTAACCAATTACATCTTGTGCTGTCATTTCTGAGTCTTCATCTCCTCTTCCTCCTCCCTGTGGATAGATTGTCATCTCAGGCTTCTTTACCTACTTCTATAATGATAGATGTTCTTTAGGGTTGGTTCTGTTATACATCTGTTCCAGATAAAAGGCTGGAAACGTTTTTCTGAACAGATATCTGAAAAGAGGAACCATTTGTTTTATATCCCAAGCTTGTAAAATGTCTAATAACTCATCTCAAAGCTTAATTACTCATAAACAGAGAAAGAAGGTAAATAACATTGGGAGTTATCTATTATGTTTTACATGATCTCAAGCCTCAGAAAACCATTTGAAGTAAATAATACCATCCCTGTTTTAGAAATGACAGAATTGACGTTTGGAGAGACAAAGTAATGTGTTCAAAGTCACACAGCTTTGGTGAGGACTTGAATACAGGAGTTTCTGCCTTCAAACAGACACTTTCCCACCCTGGTCTCTTCATTCTACTAAATATACCTGAAGGAGGTTAAGGAGGTAAAATGAAAAGTAGAGCAAACATTTTCAATTTTTAGCTCTGAAATTTTGGCTGACATTTTAACTCATCTGTTTAAAACTTATGTTAACTTTAAATCCTGAAGCTCTGTTGGAAAAGGAAAGAAAGATAATATATGTTTCAGCATTATGGAAAATGTATGGGGGAAAAATATCAACGACTTAGGGAGATTTGAGATGAGTAAGATATATATTTTTTTATTTCTGTATCTGTATCCTATCTATATGTCTACATCTACATCTATCAATTGATCAATCTATTGATTTCTGTATGTCTAGATAAATTGATTATTCCAATAAATCACTATGCTTTTTTTTTTTTCCTACATTGAAACAAATTACTATGTACTTGCCAGTATGTCTTTAAAAAATAGAAGTTATAATCCAAATACGGTTCATTTAGTTCTAGAGCATAGAATCCTTTTTACTGGGCAACTCTAAATGAAAAGTAAGGCTCCATGAAGGGCATCAGGGAACCAGTTATGGACATTCAGCTGTATACAATCCTGTACCAGCAGGTGGCAAGCATTATTGCTATCTTTCCTGATAAAACCCGCAAAATGTTTTGTAGGGAGGTTGCTTGTGCTCTTTGGGTAGCGGGTTTGCCCAAGCATTGAAAAAGAGATAATGAAGAAAAGGAGATGCCAAACTAAGATGAGAGAAAGGAGCTGGAAGACTCTCTCATGTAGATGAAACTGAAAGGTCTACAATTTGCTACCTGCGAGTTAATAAAGTGATCCTCCATATGGGTACTTTTGTCTCCTTTTTCCTGGAGGGTTGCAGACAAAAGTCATCCCTAACAACACAGACATACCATGACCTCAGATTGGTGCAAAGGTCATTGTTGTTAGATTGTTTGCAGCAATCTGGACCTGCCCATTATCCTCACTGTCTGTTCGAATCCTTGTTCCAAAAAGGCGACCCCATCACTGCCTGCAGTAGCAAGACTGGCCTGTTTCTTAGCATGGCTAAGAAATTCTACCAAATGCTGTTTTCAGCCTGTCTAAATGTATGTTTTCAGTTTTAGCCTTGGCTGCAACCTTTACACCTCTTCCCCTAAATTTTCCATTATGTGTTAAAATACTAAATAAGTGCCCCAGTCTACACCAGGTCACACATTCTTTTTAAAGATTTTTCTTGGAAACCTTGTACTTGTTAGTCTTATGTAACATGCTAAGTTTTTTCAGAGAAATAAATTAAGTGAAATTCTGACTTAGTGTAGTTTAAAGCAGGTACAAAGACTGGAGCAAATCACAGTGTATAAAATAATTTTTTTTTTTTAAAAGGAGCACCTTTTAGTTGTTTTCTTTCTCTGTCCTACAATATTATATGGAACATGGCTCTAGCCAGGTCACTGTTCTACCTAGTTACCTCAGGGGCCACACATTGCACTGGAAAAAGGAGAAAGACTGTGCCTCTGTCCTGCAAGCTGACAACATATTAGAGACTTAGACAACTTATTTAATTCTCAGATACCTGCTACTCCATTTTTCCCAATGGGATGGATGTCATACCTGAGTACACATAGCTATAAATTGATGAGCCATAAGCTTGGCTTTCCACACCTTTTGCAGCATTGATGTTATGTCCCGCCACGCCTTCATAGACTCTACCTGCAATCCAACACGACCCACCGTGGTCCCTGCGTTTCTCACATTGCTAGCTTTTGCTTAGGTGGTTCCTCCCTTCGGCCCTCCCCAACAGTGTCCTTCTCATTGTATTTCACATTCAGATCCTAAAAGTCTGGCACCCCTTTGTCCATGTAGCTTTATGTTATCCCTTTCCCATGCTCCATGCTCCTACCCCAAGCATAGCATGATCTCTTTCTCCTCTGAATGGCCAGAATAACTTATGTGACATTCTTAAACACACTTTCTACCTGTGCCATCTTTTGCCCTGTGCATATTTACTTCTTTCTCTAAGACTTTAAGGTCTTGTGTAAGTAGGATCTTTCATTATATTCTATACCATGTATTACTAAATGATTTAATAGTCCAAGGGATCTAACATCCAAATTTTTTAAAAAATATGAATATTATTTTTGAGATAATAAATTTGCATTTCATTTAAAACTGGCATTATCCCCTTATTTATGTGCTACATGGGAAATTATTTTATATGTATATGACAAATAGTGATCAAGTCAGAATATTCAGGGTGTCTGTCACCTGAGTACAATGCATTGTTTTTAAATATAGTCATCCTACTCTACTATGAAACATTGAATTATTCCACCTTACTGCACGCTTGTACCCTCTAACCCACTTCTCTTCACTCTCCCCCTTTCCCTCCACTCACTCTTCCCAGTCTCTGTTATCTATAAAAATGTGAATATTTAAATTTTACTTTAAATTCTAACTGATTTCCAGTTAAATTTGTACCTTCTTTATGCTTTGAACATTTATTATATAACTTAACTTGAATTTAGCTTCTAAAACAGTAGAATGAAAATGAGGTGTTACAAAAGAGCAAAAGAAGAAAGAAAGATGAAGGACAAAAAATAGGGGAGGGAGGGGGATATTGAAGGTAAAATAGTGCATTTTGAGTATAGAGTGACATTACAGAAATGCAGTTTTCTTAATCTCTCTGCTATGCGTATTAGACAAATAGTGGCACCATTTTAAAACAATGGCACCTCTTCAATGCTAAATACTCACAGGAAAAGTGAAAGTATTTGCTATACAATTCACTAGGCTAAGTGAATGTACATATATCTTCTCACACAGATGTATAATGTCAAAGTTAATATCAACTTTTTATACGTGAGAAAGTTGAGGCTGAGAGAAGTTATTATTTGCCTAATGTTGCAGAGTATCTGGAAGAGAAAGTCAGAATTAAAATCTGCTTTATCTGATCTGAAATGCCAGATAGCTTCACGGGCTCCTGTAGACCTGGACATGGTAACCAAATGCCAATTTGTGAAGCACTTCTGGTTTGTACCAGTCATCCCAGGGCTCCAGTCTCTGCCATTGGCTACCTTTCCGCACACCCTTGGTTTTCTGCCCCACATGCTTGGTGGTCCCCTGTTGCTTTGAACACCTCTGCAAGCCCCATCACATCAAGTTCATTCCCAGCTTCTGAGGATCACAAATGCTGTTCTTCCCAAGAGGGCTGCATTTGGAAATGGATGGACCCATGATAAATATGTGCAATTTTTATTTGTACATATTATTATATTTCATTAAAAAATTTTAAAATGATAGGATAAATATTAGCAATAGCCAAGTGATTTTATAGAATTAGAGTCCTTCTTGGGGAACTTCAATCTAGGAGGAACATATAAATTTATTGTACAAAACAGAATACTCTTGAGAGTGTCCTTAGACACTCTATTTGTTAGACAAATCAGAATAATGGTCACGGTATGAAAAAAAAAAAAACACCTGTTCAACTATGTTTGAGGGTCTTGTCGTTGATTTTAGGTTTTAAAGAAAGAATATTTGGAAGATTGATAAATTGTTAAAAGTTTTCATGTGCTTTACTAGACACATTTTAAATATAATCTATATACTCACCATGGTGAACTTCAATGTGTGGTGCTTAAATACCAGAACAAGAGATGTCTCAATTTCCTCATGGAATAAATTACTGAAATATTTAACTTGTTTTGATTTTAAAGGACCATGCAAATGTTTTGTAAGAAATTAGCTTTCTTTTGTCCAAATGCTCATGTAAGCAGGTTTTGGCAGCACAGTTCATGTTGCACAAGACAATAGTTTTGTTACTGCTATCAATGTGTTAAGTAGATAATTCTTTTTTCTTTATAAAAATGAAACACTTTAGAATTAGTGTGAACACTGGTGTAAGATAATTGTCAGAGAAAATGCCAGTTTAGAAAAATGATGAAATTCTATAAAATATCTAACATGGGAAAAATAGTTGATTATTAAATTACTATTTCAAAATGGCACTAATTGTAGTCTGTGAACTTTTGGACTTATGTCTACTCACATTAATATGCTAGATTAATTTATGAAATATGCGTATTTCTTTTTATTTACCATCTCAGTCTCTTTTTTGTAGCTGCTACTTTTTAAATTATTGTTAGAAGGGGTGCAACATAACAGACTGGGCTAATTCATTGATTATCAGCACCTGAAACATGTTTCTTAACACATATTGATGTGTTGAACAAATATTTGAGCACTTACTATTTGAAAATCATAATCATGGTTATAGATGGCAAGGACAAAGAAATACTTTTCATTTCATCAAATTTAAGATGCCACCTCTTTCAAGATGTTATATTATTTTGTTTATGCTTTTAAAGGAAAAAGATGTTAGATGTAAGATGTTGTGATTTCAGGGATGTGAGATTGTCAAACAATGTGTATTTTAAATGCAATAAAAAATGGTATATTCTGGTTCCTTAAAAGAATGAATTCGGTGTACAGTTAAGAGAACAGATAATTTATATGAAAGACATCTTTACACGTTCTTACCAGAGAGAATGACAAGATGAAAATTGATGTCAAATTTGTATAGGGCCTAGAAAGCTAATTTAAGGGACTGGATATGGCTAATTCTTGGAACAATTCAATACTCTTGGAGGGTAGGTGGTCGGAATCCAAGGCATACTTTCAGAATATTGGTCTGGGGTCAATATGAAGAATAAATGCAAGATGAGGAACTTTGGAGTCAGGAAGATAAAGGGAACTCACAAAATTGAAATAATGAGGGCCTGTTCATAATTAAAGGCAAAACAATTAAGCAGAAACTTTGTCATGAATATATTGCTGTAACAGATGCTGATGAATGAAGAGGGGATGAAATTAGTACATCCTGGTACATTAGTACATGACTTCAAAATTTGGAGTTTGAATGGCAGGGAGTTAAGTTGGTATACTACTTGTGAATAAATGTGGGGAATAAGACTGAAAAAATGATTTTAATTTAGGTGTTGTAGTTAAGGTGTAGGCAGGGCTGCTGATAAACTCCCAGGATCATATTCGAAATATGAAGTTACAGCATAAGGAAAAGTCACAGCTTATGCATAATGTCTTCTCTACCTCTTCCTGTCTCTAAGGAAAAGGTAAAATGCACAATTTATTCTACATTTTGGCCACAGGTGTGCCAGCAACTTGGAGTCATCCATTGTATGTTTTTTCTCTGTATAGAGAAAGAAGTAACTCCTTTGTCAGTTTTACTGTGTGATTTCTTTGCTATGACCATTGACCAATTTTTTATATATATGAATATATGAAAAATAATATTAACAATGGCTGGACACTTTTTGGACAGCCCTCGTGGTGCGTGCGTGTGTGTGTGTGTGTGTGTGTGTGTGTCTGTGTCTATTTTTCTTTTTCAAGTACCAACTTTGTTTGGGATATAGACTGGTGTACTGTGATAGGTTTGTCTTCAGGTGGTTTTTAATTTTATGCACAGCACAGATACCCACATATACAATACTATACAAGGAAAATTCAATCAGCAAAACATAACATTTATAAGCATAATATTATTAGGGTTTAGAGGACTGAGAGATGCTTCTAGCCAAAGAAATCATTCATTCTACCAGAGGAAGTCTTTACAGAGTAGGAGAATTTGAGTTCTATAGTGAGCCATGGTTAGAATTATTCAAAAAGTATGTATTACTTATTTTTGATGTTTGCCTAGCTTTAAAAAAAGTCAAAACTACAACAGTATAGAGAAGAATGAAAATTGTTCATTATCTCATAACAGAGAAATAACCACAGTAAATATCATTTCCTTCCTTTCATTTATATTGGTTTTTATAGGTGGATCATTCTGTGTATGTGTTGCATAACTTGATTTTACCACTTAATGTTTCACCCTAAGTATTTCCCCACATCCTTAAAGAATATAGATAGCAATATTTACCAGTTGTATGATACTGTTTCATGCAGATACATTATGTTTTACTTAATCTTTTATTGTTGCACATTTTGATGTCTCCAGTATTTTTCTTGTTATAAATAATGCCTCAATGGCTAGTCAGATTAGTCTCTTAGGACAGATTTCTGTCAGTTGTATTACTATGTGAAAGGCATCAACAATTTGAAAATTTCTGGTAAATATGAGCAAATAGCTTTCTGTATAGATTGTGAAAATGTACAATACTACTTGAGTATATGAATGTTTGAATGTGTTCTTACTTTTGTTTGATGTTTTTACTTTCATTATGAATATTTTATGATTAGATTAAGAAATAAAATTTCATTTTTAAAAATTATGCATTTCATTGATTTGAAAGATTAAACACTTTTCTAATAATTTATTACATAGACACATTCCTTTTTTTAGATCCTCTGTTTAATTTAATTTGACCACTTATTGGAGTTTGTAACTATGGACTAGAGTATTTTTTCTGATTGTATGATTTCATTATCGATTAGAGTAGTAATCCTTTGTCATATTTCTTTAAAATATGTTTCAGAGTATATTGTCCATGATTAACAGATTATTGAGAACATCAACTCTACCAATCCTTTGGTTTTTGGTTTCTTCCATTGTTCTTAAGCCATCAAATCTTTTCAATATTTAAAACTCAAATACTAAATATATATTATTTTAAAAAAATTTAATTACAGCATATTTTATTCTTTAATCCTGAGATTTGCTTTACTAAGAATAAAGCATAAACTTTCAAGTACCACTTATTAAGCCCTTTGTCAGTTTTACTTTGTGATTTCTCTGTTGTAATCATTAACCAATTATATATACCGAGGTCTACTTAGATCTCCCTATTCTGTTCTTTTGATGTTATTGTCTATCACAATGCCCAAAACAAATTTTTTAATTGTTTGACCTTTATTATTTGTTTAGTCACATGATCCATGCTCATTATGAAAACATATATATTACTTTAAATCTTTTTTTAAATATCTCAGTACCATTTGGTTTCTTTACATATACCTTGATTAGTTTATTCTAGGGTATTTTACATATTTTAATGCTATTACAATTGAAATATTTATTTTATGTTTTCTAAATAATTATTGATGGTAAAAAGGAAAGTTTTTGAATGGTATATTATTATCCTTTAGTTTATAAACTTAGAGAACTTTAATTAGTTCAGCTGATGATCTTGGTTTTAAAAATGTTTAATGATATTTTTATTCTTAATTGATTGTCTTTTCTTCTTTTCCTTTTATTTATCCTTATGTTTTACTGTATTGACCAATATTTCCTGGATAACATTTGAAAAACTGTGATTACAGCCAGTCTTGTTTTTGATTTTAAAGAGAAAGTGATTGTGTTTAACTTTTAAGTATTCTGTTGACTGTTGGTTTAAAATAGATAAGTCTCATTGAAAATCAAATCAAAGATGCAACACCTTTCAAAGAAATTTAAATATTTAGGACTATATTTAGCTAGGGAGAGATCTATATAGGGAGAACTACAAAAAACTGAGAAAAGAAATTGTAGAAGATGTGAACAGATGGAAAACCATACCATGCTCATGAATTGGCAGAATCAATATTGTTAAAATGTCTATACTCCCTAAAGTGACCTAGAGAATCAATGCAATCGCTATCAAAATACCACCAGTATTTTTCCCAGATCTAGAAAAAATAATTCTATGCTTTGTATGGAACCAGAGAAGACCTCATATAGCAAAAGCAATCTTAAGCAAAAAGAACAAATTGGGAGGTATCAATCTACCAGACTTCAAGCTCTACTACAAGGCTATAATAACCAAAACAACATGGTACTGGCACAAGAACAGAGTTATAGACCTTTGGAACAGGACTGAGAACCCAGACATAAAACCATTCTCATATGTCATCTAATCTTTGACAAGGCAGACAAAAATATACTGGGGAAAACAATCCCTATTCAATAAATGGTGCTGGGAAAATTGGATAGCCACATGCAGCCACATGGATCCGCACCTCTTATCTCTCACAGAAATCAACACATGATGGATAACAGACTTAAACCTAAGACATGAAACCTTAAAAATTCTAGAAGAAAATGTTGGAAAAACTCTTATAGGCATTAGCCTAGGCAAAGAATTTATGAAGAAGACCCCCAAAACAATCACAGCAGTAACAAAATTAAATAAATGGGACCTGATCAAATTAAAAAGCTTCTGCACAGCCAAAGAAACTGTTATTAGAGCAAACAGACAACCTACAGAATAGGAGAAAATATTCGCATGCTACACATTTGATAAAGGGCTGATAGCTGGAATCTATATAGAGCTTAAGAAATTTAACAAGAAAAAAAATCAAACAACCCCATTAAAAAGTGGGCAAAGGACGTAAACAGAAACTTTTCAAAAGAAGACAGAATAATGGCCAGCAAACATATGGAAAAATGCTTAATATCTCTAATCATCAGGGAAATGCAAATCAAAATCACAATGAGATATCACTTAACTCCAGTGAGAATGGCTTTTATCAAAAAGTCCCAAAATAACAAATGCTGGCATGTATGTGGAGAGATGGGACCACTCATACATTGCTGGTAGGGCTGCAAATTAGTACAACCTCTGTGGAAAGTAATTTGGAGATATCTCAAAGAACTAAAAATAGAACTACCATATGATCCAGCAATCCCATTACTAGGCATCTACTCAAAGGAAAAAAGTTATTTTATAATAACTTTATTATTTTATAATAAAGACATATGCACTCGAATGTTTATGGCAGCACAATTCACAATTACAAAGATGTGGAAACAACCCAAGTGCCCATCAATACATCAGTGGATTAATAAAACGTGGTATATGTATACCATGGAGTACTACTCAACCATAAAAAACAATGGCGAACTAGCACCTCTTATGTTATCCTGGGTGGAGCTAGAGCCCATTCTTGGAAGCTAAGTATCACAAGAATGGAAAAACAAGCACCGCATGTACTCGCCATAAAATTGGTACTAACTGATCAACACTTAGGTGCTCACATGGAAGTAATATTCACTGGGTGCCAAGCAATCGAGAGGGGGGTGGAGGGGATGGGTAAATTCATGACTGGTGGGTGTGGAGTGCACTGTCTAGGGAATGGGCATGCTGATAGCTCTAGCTTGGGCCATGCAAAGACAATATATATAACCAAAATATTTGTAACCTTATAATATTCTGAAATTAAAAAAATAATAATAATAAATGAATAAATAATAGATAAGTCTTTTGGGTTAATATGGGTGTTGAATGCTTTTCTAATGTCAATTCAACATACTTTTTCTTGATATGCTATTCCATATTAATATATTTTATAACATTGAAATATCTATTCATTTCTAAGATAAACTCTATTTACTAGTTGGAAATTATTTTGTTGATTTCTCTCTAATTCTTTTTTATATAGTATTTTCATCTATGTATAAGTAAAAAATATTTATTTTATGATCGTCTTTTCAGGTTTTGACATTAAGATTATACTATATCCAGGACATGAATTATTGAGTTTTCTATTTATTCCTTTACTTTAGAGGTTATATTTTTTTATGTCAGGAAAGTTAAAAATTTATAAGTTTAAAAAGATCACGCTTAAAATATTTGAGCTCAAAGAGCTTTGTTGAGAAAACTTATTTGATAGATATCAATTTTTCTATTATAATTACTTCAATAAGAATTTCTGGGCAACAAATTGATAAATCACATTCAGAAAATTTAGAAACTTGAGAGAAATGAAACAAAGTCAAATAAATTTCTCAGTTTGTCTTGATATGATTGGAAATTACTTCCAAAGCTTTGCAATGGAGTTTTTCTGTTTTCGTTAGTGTTGATGGCTGTTATGCTAGTGAAAATATCGTTTTTTTAAGTCTCCATAAATATTTTAATTAAAAATTGGGAGAAGCAAATTACGGAAAGTTAGCTTGATGTCATCTTCGCTTGGATTTCCACCTTATGCACAGGAAACATTTGAGCCAAGTCAGAAATGGGAGAAAATGAGGGTATTTCTGGGAAATGGATCAATATTAGGGGTTACTTTATTTTGGATTGTTAAATTGGGATCCGTTAACATTTTCACCTAAAATTTGGCATTATGAAGCTGTATTGGATGAAAATTTGAACACAGTGGATAGAATTAATTCATTGAGTCAAGGATTTATGAAGTATATTGCTATGGTTTAAGTGAGAGGAGATTCAGGGCAGCATTATATTGAGATATTTATTACAGTATGTATAACTTAGGAGGACAAATGGCATAATGGTTACTTGTCATAATTCAGTTGCTCATTCACTTATGATTAATTCACTACTGAACTATTCAATGATGGTGTGATCTTGCACGTACTTATTAACATCTCTGTGCCTCAGTTTCCTCAGAATTGGGGGTTCTTATTGGATGTCCTTTACAGGGTTGGTAATTGTGCCAATAAGAAGAGTTCAGCAAATTTAAGCCATTATTATTACTGACTTATTATTACTTTCTCAAAAGTTAGCTCACCATAAGAAGTAATTACAAAGGTGAGCAACCCCTCTTGAATACTGAGCTTTCTACCTAAAAAGTATTGTAAGCATGCATTTGTATCTTTCCTGCCCAACCAGCTAGGTGGGAAATGGTCCTCAAATTGGCATTAGTGTGCTCAGAACCCCGTTTAGTTCTTCATAAATGTGGATATCACTTATATATCACTTATAAGTGTTGTCATCTGGTCTGTTTAAACAAAACTGGATTTGATATAGGGATCTATTTATTGTCTTTTCTCTTAAACTTTGAAAAATAAATCCTATGTCTATTTCACAAGTATTTGGCTCTACTTGTGAACCATTGTCTTTCCTGCTTTTTTAGTGAACATGAAAGCTATGATTTCTCTGTTCTGCTAATGAACGTGTTTTCACTTGTGGATTTTTCATTCATTTGCTCTCCTTCCTAACTCATTTAATCTCCATGATAATGAAATAAGTATTGTTATTTTTCATTTTACAAAGGATGAGACTCAAAATCTTGCCAGATCATGCAGACAATAATAGACTATTTGAACAGAGACATTTTGGTTCAGAGCTGGGGCACAAAAGCACTACACACAACTTCCTAATAATTCAAATGTGTAAACACCTTTAATCACAAAAGTGACTCCTTGAAAATGATGGAATATGAAAAGATATCACCACTACTGTGAAAGAAAGACATTCATCCTTTCTCTAATTCAATGATGGCAAAAGTAGGGAAAAATAATCAGAGGATGGTAAGAACAAAAATAAAAATATTTTAATAGCAATAAAATACCATTTGGTTCTGTGATGAGACTAGTAATAGGTTATCTTATCGCAAAAGTGATTTCAATTGATGGCAATTGTTTAATCAATTAAAAAAATAAACTTTAGTGATGCAGAATTTACACAAAATAATATTTACCAATTTTAAATGTGTGACTTGATAATTTTTGAATATATGTATACATACTAAAAATACCTATAGCCATGTATCACATGTAGAATATTTCTACTACCTCAAAAATTTAACTTATGCCTTTTTGCACTACATCATCTCTCTAACCTCTCACCTCCATCAATCAGCAATATACTATGTCTGTAAATAACTTTTCCTTTCTCTAGAATTTTATATAAATGGAATTATAAAGTATGTAGTTCTTTGTGTTTGGTTTTGTTCACTTAGCATAATGCATTGGATGTCGATCTATGTTGTCGTGTGCATCAGTAGCTTGATTCTTTTTATTGCTTAGTAGGATTTCATCATAAAAAGTATACCTCAATTTATTTATCCATTCACAAGTTGATGGATATTTGAGTTGTTTCCAGTATTTGGCTATTGTCACTGAAGCTGATTTCAACCTTTGAGTACACATTTTTGAGTGGACATAGGTTTTTATTTTTATTGGATAAATGTCTAGGATTAAGATTTCTTGGTCACATGGGAAGTATATATTTAACTCTGTAGGAAACAAGAAAACTGCTAAGTTGTTTTACCAAAGAGGATGTGCTATTTTATATTCTAACCAGTGATGTATGAGAAATAGAGTTTCTGCAATATTTGATATTGTCCAATTTTTTTTCTTTTTCTTTTCTTTTTTTTTTTTTTTTGAGACAAAGTGTCTCTCCGAGTAGCTGGGACTACAGGCTGCGCCACCACACCAGGCTCTTTTTTTCTTTTTCTAGAAATAGGGGTCTTGCTTTGTTGCCCAGGCCGGTCTTGAATTCCTGGCCTCAAGCAGTCCTCCCACCTCCACCTTGGCTTCCAAAGTGCAAGGATTATAGGTGTGAGCCACTGTTCCTGGCCCATCCAAATTTTTTGGCTGTTTTGGATGTGTAGTAGTTTCTCATTGTGACTTTAATTTTATTTTCATTATTAATAATGTTAAATATATTTTTCATCCTTAATTGCCATTTGTAGAATTTTTTTATTAACAGATTTTTGAGATATAATTTATGTGCCATAAAAGCCATACATTGAAATTATATAATTTGGTACTTTTGAGTATATTTGTAAGGTTGTGCATTTATTGCTAAAATCTAATTACAGAACATTTTTATCATCCCCCAAAGGTTAGGCAACCACTAGTCCACTTCCTGTCTCTGTAGACTGACCTATTGTGGACATTTCCTGTAAATAGAGTCATAGAATATATAGTCTTTCCTGACCAGCTTTTTCCACTTAGCATAATGTTTTCTAGGTACATCCATGTTGTAGTATATTATCTGCACTTTATTTCTGAGGTACCTGTGCAAATTTTTTGCTCATTTTGTTGAAATGGGGTAGTTTGTTTTATTACTATTGATTTATGGGAGCTTTTTAAAAATATTCTAGATATGTCTTCTATCAGATACACATTTTACAAATATTTTCTCCCAGTGTATGCCACGCCTTTTCGTTTTCTTAATGATACCTTTGAAGAGGAAATGTTTTTAATTTTGGTGAAATACAATTTATCCATTTTTTAAGTTTTGGTTTGATTTTTATGTCTGATTTAAGAAACCTAGCTTAACCCAAGATCATAAGCATATGCCTTTTTTTTAAACAAGAAGTTGTATAGTTTTATTTAATATATTTAAGTCTACTGTCATTTATCAATTAATTTTTATATGGTATGAGTAATGGGCCAAGGATTATTTTCTTTTGCATGTGGATATCCAGTTGTACCAGAACCATTTATGGAAAAACAACTGTCCTTTTCCTATTAAATTACTTTGATTATTTTGTTGAGAATCAATTGACCAAATATATTTGTTTCTGTCTGAACTCTGTATTCTTTCCATCAATCTGTATGTCTGTCCTTATAACAATACCACATTCTCTGGGTTCTCATAAATTTATAGTATCTCTTGAAATCAGGTATGTATATACTTTAACTTTGCTTTTTCAAGGTTATTTTGGCCATTGCAGTTCCTTCCATTTGCATATAAATTTAAACAAAAGCTCTTCAAGTTCTGCAAAAAATAAACCTATCAGGACTTTGATAGGAATTATATTGAATCTATAGTTCAATTTGGGGGAGTTTCCATCCTTACAATACTGAGTTTTCTGATTAATGAGCATGCTATTTATCACTATTTTTTTGTCTTTATTTATTTGCAGCGTTTTGTGGTTTTCATTTACAGATCTTACATGTATGTTGTTAAATTCGTTCCTAAATGTTTCATATTTTCGTTTGCTAGTGTAAATGGTATTTTTTTAATTCCAATTTCCATTTCTTTATTGTTGCAATATAGAGACATCATTGAATTTTTTATATCAACCTCATATGCTGTGACTTTGCCAAACTCGTTTGTTCATTCCAGTAGCTTTTTTCTATGTGTTAGGATTTTCTTTATAAAACAATCATGTCCTTTGTGATTAAAGACAGTTACTTTCTCCTCTCCAATCTGTATGCCTTTTATTTCCTTTGCTTGCCTTATAACATTGACTAGGTCTTCTATTTCAATGTGGAATAAAAGTGATATGAGTAGACGTAATGTTTTCAGTCTTAGGGGGATAGCACTCAGCTTTTATATATAATTTATTAATGGATTGCTTCTCAGGAAAAACCTGTAAGGGAAGGGAGCGAAAAGGGAAGAGAAAGAAACTCCTCAAGTAGTGGGTGTCAAGTATAGTCTAGCCTTGGCTCATCCGTGGGGAGCTCTTGAGTATAAAGTCTCCTGGCGTCTGTTAATAGCCAAAGCAAGTCTTTAGAGAAAGCCTCAGGTGTAAGCCATTACTTTCAGGCCTAGTAGCAGCTGGGGATGACTGCACCTCAGCCAAATAAAGGAGATCTGAGTGGAGCTCCAGAAGTGTCTACTGCAGTGATCTTGATTAGAGGAACATGAGCAGAGGCACAGAGATACAGAACATTGTGGTGTGTTAGAACAGAGGGAATAATAAAATATGATAACATTTGATTTTAAGTGGCAGTCTGGGGTAAACAAAAATTGAAAATGTGTACCTTGCCCCAATAGCAGTTAATTCCTTGTTCTCTAAAATGTTGCAGAATACGTAGCCATTCAAATTCAGCAGCACATGCATCAACTAGTTAACTAAGCAAATAATAATACATAATAAAATAACATCTTAACGAAGCTGTTTTTTGGAGAAATCAACCGTTTGTGCACATCTTTAATCATAACAAATGCTACTCTCTTCTGAGTTCAAATGGATCATTTTAAAAATATAATTAAAGGCCGGGCGCGGTGGCTTACACCTGTAATCCTAGCACTCTGGGAGGCCGAGGTGGTTGGATTGTTTGAGCTCAGGAGTTCGAGACCAGCCTGAGCGAGAGCGAGACCCCCCATCTCTACTAAAAATAGAAAGAAATTAATCGGACAACTAAAAATATATAGAAAAAATTAGCCGGGCATGGTGGCGCATGCCTGTAGTCCCAGCTACTCGGGAGGCTGAGGCAGAAGGATTGCTTGAGCCCAGGAGTTGGAGGTTGCTGTGAGCTAGGCTGATGCCACGGCACTCACTCTAGCCCGGGCAAAAGAGTGAGACTCTGTCTCAAAAAAAAAAAAAAGTGCCAGCCCTGAATGAGGAGGTAGCTCATATTGAAATGTCCTGAGGTCTCCATGGAGGTTGGGCAGGTAGGAGCAGACTTTACCAGCTCTTAGACCTGTGTAAGCATGTACATGATCTGAGTCCCTATCATACCACTGTTCTAGGGCTTGTGACTTTCCTATAGGGCCAAAATGTACCTGAGGGCTTCAGAAAATGCCTCTCCTACCGCAAAATCCTCACCTGAAACAGACAATTTGTGGCTTACATGTACTCCACTCCCTAAAGTGTGGGGGATGCTCCCTGCCCTCCATGGAAGCCCATACAGGTTCCCCAAATGCTCTGTAATGGTCATCCCCCAGTGCACCCATGCCAACCCCCTGCTGGAGCAGTCAGGACTGCATCTAGAGTGAGTGATTAGTGGAGAAGTCCCTGTCTCCATGTTCATTCCTGTTCACTGGCGCCACTTGGCCCTTGAGGTGGACCTGCTATCTTTTCCTACAGGACCCAGATCTACACCTGTTTCTCTGCTAGGAGATGTGCAAACACCTTTGGCTCATGAGTGGGGAGCTCCCATGCAGAGGTGGGCAGATGCTCTGATTTTCTTTGTCCCAAGGAGCCCTTTGGTACTCTGCACTCTCCCTTGCCCAAGGAATGGTTCATCCTGAATGTTAGAACACAGGCAATCCTGCAGTTCCCCTGGTATCTGACAGTCCCCTGTGGCTTCTGCAGACTGATTGGGTGCTGGGGAATGTTTGTGGGGATCCAGTGATGCACAGACAGAAGGGCTAAGACTCTCTGGGCAGTACCGAGGCCCAGAAGAAGAGCATAACCAGGATGGAGCCAGCTGCCTCAGCTCAGGTCTGGGGGCAGGGCAAGCAACCCTGTGAGGGCTGACAGCCCAGTGCTCTGTACTTAAGAAGTTTCCAAATCACTGTCCACAGAAGTACTTGAGCTCACAAGAGTAGAGGGGCTCTCTGGCAGTTCAGGAGGCAGATGTCTGCCACAGGGGTGGGGGGAGCACCACCACATACTCTTTACAGAGCGCTCCAAGTTCCTCAGAGGTCAACCACTCACCAACTCCTGTTTCCTTCTTATTCTGTGCCCCAGCTTCTTCCTGTTGGTTCTCTGATATGTTCTGGCACTCTTCTCTCAGTACTCCACTGAAGCCATTCTTATTTGCCTGCAATTTTCATTCTTCTTTATGAGGAGAACTGGTGACTGATGTCTGTAGTCAGCCATCTTGAAAACAAACTGACTTTCTAATTGTCATTCTCAATATATATAAATATATTTTTAATTGGACATGTATAAAGTTTCCTGGGAAATTTATCTTTCTAACTGTAATAATTCATCTCTAGATTATCTCAGATTTTCTACATACTGATTAAGTCATCTCAAAATTACATTTCTTCTTTTCTAATTCTTATATTGTATATTTTCTTGCCTTGCTACACAAGCTTCCAGACTTCTGTTAATATCAATTAAGGTGGTAATGGTTAAGTACACTTGTTTTATTCCTGATCTCAAGATTAACACTTTCAAACTTTCACTGTAAAGTACAATATGTAATGAAAGAAATTTAAAAATACTCTTTAGCAAATGAAGGAAGTCCTTTTCCATTTCTAGTTTAATAAGATGCCTTCTCATGTATTTATCAAATAATAAAATATATCTGCCAAGAGTATCATATTTTTTTCTACCTTTGGTATTAGACAGGATTTAATCAGAGAAGCAGAACCACTAGTAAGTGAGGTCAAATAAGGGAATCATTACATGGATTTGATCTTACATAATTGTGGTAGTTAGATACACAGTATTCACTCAGAGTATCCTGCAATACAGGGCAGCACCTGCATCAGGAATGTAGACAATTAAAAAGGGTGATGGACAGAAGCTAGAGAAGACTGAGGACCAACTGAATTGAATGAAACCCAAGTTAATCTCTCACCATATCTATATTTCCAACTTCAATGATCTGAGTGACCTGCAGGGGAAGATGGTGCCCTTTCGACTGACCCAGTAGTCAGATAAGTAGAAAATAGTGAGGTACAGGAAGCTGGAAGACCTGCTACCACATACCAACAATGTAAGCCAGTTGATTGATGACAACCTGCATGAGCTACAATAGTGCCTGATCCTATACTGACTTCCAAGAATAAAGATTTTTTGCCTTCCAAATATTGAGCAGATTTCTCTCATAATAAGCTCTAGACAAGGAACATAGGAGAAAGAAATTCTGGGAAACATAATTCCGGCTGAGCTATGTTGACACAGAACAAACCTAACTTGACATCTGTATATACACTATTATTCACAAATAACTTCCAAATAAAAACAATAGCAAAAGCATAGTTCTGTGTAACATGATATTATTATAGCTATAGTAACTGTAAACCTTCACCTCCTTCCTAAGCATTTTTCCCTTTAAAGTGACAGACATACGGTAGAATGGGAGGAAGGGGTGAGGTGGTAAGAGGGAGAAAGCCACTTTGTACCAGTAAGCAAGGCATTACATTTAATTTTGATTATGAGCAGCTACCTGCACTGCTCGATAGAACAAACCGCTAGTATTTTCCATCCACCCAGAGCTCAATTGCCTCATTGCTAACACCATATACGTCAACCTTGGGAACTTCTTGACTTAGTAACCATAGCCACGTTTGGCTTTATTCCAGGTCTGCAGGACTTGCTGCCATGTTGTCATGATAATGTACCTCCTTCCTCTTGTCTGAAGGAGAGAGTGAGTAACAATCAAAGCACCGTTTGGGCCATTGTTTTGATCCTAACTCTCACTATTTATCCTTTAAACATTCAACAACAGGGAGGGAAGTGAGGAACACTTACCACCCCCTCTCATTTTAAAGAGAGCATTTGCTAATGCTCTGAATGAGAATTTGCATATTCTCCATATGACCTAACAGAACCCTCATCCTTTCTCTTCCAGAAAACCACGTCTTTGTCAGCACCGCATCATCGTTGCCAACACTCTTAATAGCTATGAAGAATCTGAAATTTTACTCTACTTGCAAACAATAAGTTATTCTTCTACTGTTTGATGGGTTCTGGAAAGAAAAATGAGAATACTGGATCAGAAATAAAGAGGTATTACAAAAATAACATAAGCCAGAATATCAGCATTTGTGCTGGTTCCCTGAGTCCCGATCACCAAACAGTAATTCGAAGGGGGTTAAATGATGTTTGCTCATGCTATGGGTTATATTATAGTAGAAAAATCCCAAGTTTAAACAAATCTAAATTTTTGATAATGGCCAGTAGCCCTGCATGCTCTTTGCCTTGGAGAAAGACACTATCTTTTGGACAAGGCATCACTTTACTACAAAATTCTAAGGAGAAACTCAAGACTCTGAGCAGCATCTTTATTCTGCCAAAGAAACTCCAAGCAAAGTTGGATTTTGGGGGCCATACGGCCAAGTGGCAGAAAGTTTCTATGGGACATGGCGACTGTTGCACGGGTTTAATTGTTTGGAGTCCTGTTCAAAACTAGCAACTATGGGAGTTACTTGGTAAATGAGTCACCAAAATAGGGTATATGGTGCTTCCAATATCCAAAAATGTCCACCAAGCATCGTGTCTCTATTTCTAGTGGTAGTAGTAACAGATGCAGAAATTTGTTCTTCTGTGTTGAAGAACTACATCTCCATGTGTTGGCCAATGAACTCCTAGAGATTTCCCCTGGGTGGCAGATTCCTAAACTTTTATGAAATTTATATTGCATTCTCTGGTATACATGAGTCTTACAAAGGATTCTAGAGTATGTGCTAGTTTCTGCTCCCCAGTTCAAGAGAAAATGTTATAATCAATGTATTTGAGCAGCTCGATGTCCTATAGAATTGAGAAATAAGCAAGGATGGAAAGTTGAAATATCCCCTAGGCAAGAGAGAGTAGTGTTGCTGGCCATGGCTGCTTGAAGAAAATGGCTTTTGATGATCTTATTAGTGTAGAGAAGAAAAATTCACCAGATTAATAGCCACATACCAGGTCCCGGTGGATGTGTTGATTTGTTCCAGCAATGAAATCACATCTGAAACAGCTATTGTAATTAGAATAAAGACCCAATTAAGTTTACAATAATGCACTGCTAATATCTAAAATCCATCTGTCTTCTGCACAGACCTAATAGATAAGCTGAAAGGCTGTGTAGTAGTAATCATTATCCCTGCATCTTTCAAGTTTCTAATAGTGGCACTAATCTCTGTAATCCCTCCAGTAATGCAGTATGTGGTATATATTTTATTTTAACATTTTTGTAGTTGAGGAGCAGTTTGGGTGGTTCCATTGATATTTTTTTTTACTTTACAAGTCAGGGAATTCATGTGGCCGTTCTGCAAGTTACTAAGTCTTTCCTATCAGGCATTCTGGACAGAGGATGCAATCACAGAGAGAATTCATGGTCCACTGGGTCCTACATGAGAATGGCTCAAGCCAAAACACCATTTATAACATGACCTTCAAAAGCCTCTAGTGTGACTATAAACCACAGCAGTGTTTTGAGTCTCAAGGAATTATCAATTTAAAGTAACATATCCAATATTATACCCCAAAATTCTGATTATTTTTCTTTCTTAAATACATAGTCTCCCTGGTAAGTAAATGGCCATATATCCCTTTGTAGAAGGCTTGGGAGATACACAGTAGAAATCTTTTGGCTTTATAGCAGGAACCTTCTTCAAAGGGTTCCAGGATACCTTTAATTCAAGTTACTCTTGGGCTGTGAACTAGCTCAAGTCTGTAATTCTTTATGGAGCTGTAACTATTTTGGTGGTTCAAATCAGACTTCTGTTCACCTTACTTAGGGATTTTCATGTTATATAAATAAAGATTTTAAGCTGTCAACCTATCTAATCAGTTATTGGGGCACATTATTAGCCAGCCAAGACCAAAATGTTCTGAGGGTCAGAACATTCTGATCTGCTGTCCAGTGTGGTGTGCACGTTTACTGTGTCTTTGTTGATTATATGGCACACCTGTGAGTCCCTATATCCTGTTTATCAAATTTATCTTTTAGCCCTAAATTTATTATGCCTTTTAACCTATTTTTTGTGTACCTGCCTGTTAAGTACCATGAAAAATAAACGTGTGTACACATGTGCATGCAAACACACTCACACAAATACAGATATGGGTGTTCGACCTGCATTAAAAAATATGGACTATTGTGACTAGAAGAGTATTTTCCACATATATAGTGTCATAATATACCTTAACTGAAATACCCACAAAATTAACAGATGACTTTGAAATTGAAATCAATTCACAAATTAATTGTGATAGAAAACCAGCTCAATATAGCTTAAGTGTAAAGGCAAATACATCGCCTCCTGTAACCGAAGTGTAGGAAGGGCAGGAGTACAACCTAACTGTTAGTGTATTTAGAACTGTAAGGTACTCTATAATCTAGGACTGTATCTCCACTATTCGTTTGTATATTGGCTTAATTTCTCCTGATTAGTTTTCTGAACTCTGGTCATTACTGTGACCATCAGCATTTATTAGACTCATATATTTGCCCTTTTATCATTGGAGAGTAGAGTATAAGCAGGGCCAAGAGAGTAAGGTGATCAAATTGATAGCCCCTTCCTGGAATATGTTATTGACATGGAATTGAGAAGAATGTTCTCTCAAAAGTGAAATATGCTGCTCTGTAAATGAAAAGTTACATACAGTCAAAATAATAACTAAATATTATTGATAATAAGGACCTATTATATTCAATTATTTAAGGATTTCATATACAACACCAAAAAGCATTTTAAGATTGAACAAATAAGGAGATGATTTATGCTCATGGAAACACAACATAGAACTGTCAATTGAATTTTATGCATAGGTATATAAATCTATGCATGCCTATGTATGTATGTGTGCATATATATATATATATATATGCATGCATGTAGATTGATAAACATAGCTGTGCTTATTTAAATTTAGTAAAAAAAAATCATATGTCAAGAAAATGCAAAACACCATAATAAGAATTTAAACATGTGTTGCCTCTGTTTTATTCAATTAAGTAAGGTAAAGCATTTAAATCACCAAGCAAAACAAATGATCCAAATTTGAAATGTTGTAAGTTTTAAAGGCCATCTGTCCTTTTTGTTACATCTGTTGATTAAGTTGTCTTGGTAACTCAGTTGGAAAATTTATCCACAGTACTAAAGGATAGAATAGACAGAATTGTAAACTAACATTAAATATGTGTGTACCTGCACATATGTGCATGTGTATATACATACACACACAGGAAAACATATTTGTTTTGTATTTGTAGTAGTTTAATACATAATTGTTAAAGAAATGAGTAAATACATTTTAACCTAAATCTATAGGTTTATACTATACTTTGACAATGTAACAAAGGATGCTGTGTATTAGAACTGTGTTGAGTGTAGCGATGGGTTCAAACTGCCATGCTTCAACTGAGTTGACAAAGGACTTTGGGATGTGACCTGATCATTCCTCCTATTAATTAAAGAGCTGGTTCACAGAGGTTTGATACACAAAATAATGACTATCACATAGATTGGTTGCAGATTTTTGCCATTTATGACTAGATCTGTTTCAGCTCCAGATAACCAGTGGAATATTTTAGGTTTTTGCCACTCAAACATATAAGAGTTTGGGGAATATAGAGAGAAATTTTAAATTTATTTAGAGTAAAACTATTTGTTTTGTTTCTAAATGAAAATATTCTAGATTTTATGACTAAATGATACCATTTACATTGTAGCCATACAGTAAAGGAAGATAGTTGGTAGGTTTTGTGGCTTGGATATAGCTGTTGTTTTTCTCTCTGTTCAAACCTGATTCTAAAGCACTTCTTTTTTTATCGTGATCCATCACAGCCAGAGAGTTGCTTTGTCTGCTATTAGTGTTTTATGAAATTGTTTACATTCAACAGGAGAATATCATGGCCTTGCATTTAGGAACAAACCAGCTGCTAACAACCCCAAGGCCAATCTGATGTACCAGGCTAGCTCGCAGAGGTCAGGGATTGTTTTCCAATGAAAAGTAGATGTAAAACTTACCTAAACATTATTAAAGTAGAATAAAAAAGTAAAGATGTCAGTTGAGTGAGTTGTGGATCTAACACATCAGCTAGATTCTGATGAACTATTTATTTTATTGAATTAAGCACATTTCCGACAAAAAAATGTATTTCCAAAAAAAAGTATCATATTGACATCTAATTATAAATAAATCCATTTTATATTTAAAAATGTATTATTGAATTCTGGAAATATTTCTGAGATCTGCTCAGGTTATAACAACAACCACTTCAGTTATATTACTAAGTGAATATTTTGGCTAAAGCATACATAATTTTATGTTGTAGAATACTATTTGTTTTTGAATCAGGGTTTTGTTCTGTTGCCCAGGCTAGAGTACAGTGGTATCATCATAGCTCACTGAAATCTCCAACTTCTGGGCTCAAATGATCTTCCTGGCTCAGCCTCCCGAGTAGCTGAGACCATTGGCATGCACCACCACACTAGGGTTTTTTTTTTTTGTAGAGACAGGGTCTCACTATTGCCCAGGCTATTCTTGAACTCCTGGCCTCAAGCAAGCCTCTTGCCTTGGCCTCCCAGAGTGCTAGAAATACAGGTGTAAGCCACTGCACCTGGCCTATTTTTTTGAATGGTTTTATTATATGTTACTCCTGTTTTCCATCCAGTATTTTCAATTGTTCACCGGCAGTTACTGTGGCACATACTTCTTTCTATCCACTATATACCATCTATTCATGGATAATCTTAGTGTAGATGTTAATAAACAGTAAGTGGTTGGTTACAGAGTGGAAAACAGAGATGGACTAAAAGGAAAAGTGACTTCTTCAAGCCATTATAATTCATAACATTAAGGGCCACTGGCTTCAGGAAATGATTTTATTCTGAAATAGATTCAAAATGCAATTTATGGAATATTTTTATTTCCCTCTCCTTTGAAGGCCTACTCTCAAAAATTCTCTAAGCTGCTACTAAAAATGAAGACTTTTTAAAATGTTTTTCAACCATCTCAGAAAAATATGATAACGGGAGTATTTAGACATTCAGCCTTAATAAGCACTTCTGTATTGTCCTTCTCTGATTCCTAGATTGCTACTCAGCTGTAGTGCTTCCTATTGCAGCATAATTGAATTATCACAAACTCAGATGCAGCTACCTCCTGGAAGCTTGCTAAATATAAGAATGGTTTGGAAAGTTCTCAAACTTTATAGTATATTACAAACACCTGGAAGGCTTGTAAACTCTTGATTTTCTGGACCCCATCTCCAGAGTCCCTGATTCAGTAGGTTCCCAGGTGATGTAAACTCTGCTGGTCTAGCTACTACATTCTGAAAAATATTATTTTAGACATTAGCAATTTTATTTTGAGAACTACTTATTTAGATACTATGGTAGGAAGAATAATGGCCCCCAAAGATGTGAACACACTAATCCCTTAAAGCTGTTAATATGTTATGGTGCATGGCAAAAGAGATTTTTTCAGGTGCAATTAAGGTTAAGGTCCTTGAGGGGAGATGACCCTGTGTTAAGAAGGCAGACCCAATATTATCGCATGGGTCCTTAGAAGTGGAGAACGTTTTCAGCTGTATTAAAGAGAAAGAGATGTGACTAAAACACGATAGCCAGAGAAATAAAACGTCATTGCAAGATGGGGGAAGGATGCCATGATCCAGAGAATGTAGGTGATCACTTGAAGTTAGAAAAGACAAGTAAACAGATCCTCACACAGCATCTTTAGACAGAAACGCGGCTCTGCCAATATCTTGATTTTAGTCTGATGAGACTTCTGTTAGATTTCCAACCTACAAAACTGCATGAAAACAAGTTTGCATTTTAATTCACTAAGTTTGAGGTAATTTGTTACAGCAAATATAGAAAAATAATATAGATTTTTTAAAAATTCATCACCCAGAATTACACATTCCTATCTGTTCTTTCCTGATACCTCACATACCATAAATCCAAAATATAGATGGCCATCATAGCAGCAAAAGCCCTGAACATATCAGAAAACCAGCATTTGAAACGTCTTTCTACCACTTACTAGCTGTATTATTTTAGACAGGCTTATTTCTTCATTTAATTGACAAATATTTGAGACCCTTCTATATAAAAAATGCTGTGTATTGGGATGTCAAATCAAATCAAATGCAGCTGCTATCTATAAGTGGTTTTAATGTTGGAGACAGGGCAAGAAATCTAGACAGTTATGTAACAGTATGAAGTGACCTAGATACAGATGTGCAGAATCATGATGTGGAAGCCCAGAGGAAGAATGTTTTAACTCCACCTTCCTAATTCCAATGTTTTTACATATAAAATGAAACAAATTATAGCTGTCACAAGGAAGTTACCATGGTCTGAATGTTTGTGATTACCCAAAATGCATGTGTTGAGAGCCTACCCCCAAGGTGACAGTGTTAGGATGTGGGGCCTTTGGGAGGTTATTAGGTCATGAGAACGGAGCCTTCATAAATATGACTAGTGTTCTCATAAAGGAGACCTCAGAAGCTCCATCATCACTTCCACCATGTGAGTACACAGTGAGAAGACACCATGTGTGTACCAGGAAGCAGGTCCTCACCAGACACTTGATCTGCTGGC
>CAUYRB010011579.1:0-59933 GCA_963574695.1 Propithecus perrieri | reverse complement strand
GAAGTAACATAGCCAAATCCCCAGTGTGCTCAGTAATTAAGACAAAAGAAAAATCTTCAAACATATACTTCTAGGCTCTTGGCAAGAAGAAAAGTTGACTCTTTGTTTTTTTTATTTCAGCATATTATGGGGGTACAGATGTTTAGATTACGTATGTTGCCCTTGCCCCCCACCCTCAAGTCCAAGCTTCAAGCGCGTCCATCCCCGGGATGGTGCGCATCGCACCCTTTGTGTATGCATATACTCGTCCCCTCCTCCCCTCTCCCCTCTGCCCGACATCCAATAAATGTTATTCTTATATGTGCACTTAAGTGTTGATCAGTTAATACCAATTTGATGGTGAGTACATGTGGTGCTTGTTTTTCCATTCTCGGGATACTTCACTTAGTAGAATGTGTTCCAGCTCTATCCAGGAGAATACAAGAGGTGCTGTATCACCATTGTTTCTTAAAGCTGAATAGTACTCCATGCTATACATATACCACATTTTATTAATCCACTCATGTATTGATGGACACTTGGGTTGTTTCCACATCTTTGCAATTGTGAATTGTGCTGCTATAAACATTCGGGTGCAGGTGTCTTTCTTATAGAATGTCTTTTGTCCTTTTGGGTAGATGCCCAGTAATGGGATTGCTGGCTCAAATGGTAGATCTACTTGTATCTCTTTAAGGTATCTCTATATTACTTTCCACAGAGGTTGCACTAGTTTGCAGTCCCACCAGCAGTGTATGAGTGTTCCTATCTCTCCGCATCCATGCCAACATTTATTGTTTTGGGACTTTTTGATAAAGGCCAGTATCACTGGAGATAAGCGATATCTCATTGTGATTTTGATTTGCATTCCCCTGATGATTAGAGATGTTGAGCATTTTTTCATATGTTTTTGGCCATTATTTTGTCTTCTTTTCAAAAGTTTCTGTTCATGTCCTTTGCCCGCTTTTTGATAGGGTTGTTTGATTTTTTCTTGCTGATTTTCCTGAGTTCGAAATAGATTCTAGTTATCAGCCCTTTATTGGATTTGTAGCATGCGAAAATTTTCTCCCATTCTGTAGATTGTCTGTTTGTTCTTGTGACAGTTTCTTCGGCTGTGCAGAAGCTTTTTGATTTGATCAGGTACCATTTATTTATTTTGGTTGTTGCTGTGATTGCCTTTGGGGTCTTCTTCATAAATTCTTTGCCTAGGCCAATGTCTAGAATCAGCTCCACGGCTTCCTTGCCATCCTGCCAGGACAAATTACTTAACCCCTTTTGGCTTGGTTTCTTCACCTGTAAAATGGGCATGATGATAAGAGGACCTTCTTCATGGGGCTATTATAAGGATTAGAAAGTAAATACATGTACAGCTTTCAGAACAGTTCATGGCTCTTGGTAAAGCTCAATAAATGTTAGCTTTGCTAGCTATAGCTGCTGGATCTAGATGTATGGTATCCATATACACTTCTTGCTAACAGACGAGATTAAAAATGATTCTTTTCTGACTGAAGTTTCACCTCTTAGAGGACTTGAGCTGCTTAATGAAAGGAGTTTTGATGTTCGAGGGCAAATGGAGACCTTTACTGCAAGCTCGAAAGATTATTTCAGATTACTTTATATAATGTGGTAAAAGTAATGGGCCTTCACAAAAATAGCACATACATTGCTGTGTTCTTTTATTTGTGATATCAACACTGCCTCTATTTTTACTTATTTAATGAGCTTTTTCTCTATGACTGTGGCATTTTGATATGAATACTTTCTTTACATATGAAAAGAAGCAAAATACCTTTAAGATTTTGAAAAGTTTTATTGGGAGAAATTTTATCATGGGTGTGCTTAAAATGAACGTATTTGGAAAGCCTAAGAAAATTACTGAGAAGTGATTACTAACAAGAATATACTGACATGAAAAATGTTCACGAAACTATGGCTAAATGGCTTAATTCATGTCAGTTATGGTCTGAGATTTCTTTCCTGACATTTAAATGAGTTGTTTACACTTTTTTATTTCTAAGAACTTTGGATTAAGAGAAGGTTTTATTCTTATCATGACTTTTTTTGCTAAATGATACTTAGTACCCAGATTTTTGTACTCTTTTATCCCAGTTATTAAAAAAACAAGCAGACATTTCTTTAGGGAAATATTCTGTTACCTTCAGTGAAATTATAAATACACTTTTTGACAAATAGAAGTCACTTAAATTACACAAAAATAAGCAATCATATTATCTGTACTTTTAAAAATGATGGGATTTTCTCTATCTTTAAAAAGTTAACATTTAAACTTAATTTAAATATAGAATACATTTAAAAATGCGTTACTTTAAATTTAAGTTATGAAGTAAAAACTGATTATTTTTTTCTGCAACAGTGTTTATATTGCTACATAACAAGTTGCCACAAATTTAGCAGTTTAAAACAATATCCACTTATTAGCTCATAGTTTTGTAGATCTAGCATTGCATGGCATGGCAAGGTTCTCTGATCAGGGTCTTAACAAGACTGAAATCAAGGTCTAGGTTCTATCTGGAATCACTTAGGTTGTTGGCAGAATTCAGTTCCTTGTGATTGTAGGACTGAGGTATGGTGTCCTTGTTGGCTATCAGCTGGAGTCATTTGGTACTTGGAGGCTGTTGGCATTCCTTACTTCATGGTTCCCCCGTCTTCAAAACCAGTGATGAATAACTCGCCTCACATGAAATTCATTTCACGCTTTAAATCTCTGACTTAAGAAAGGGCCCAGGCCCTTGGAAGAGCTCACCTGATTAGATTGAGCCTAATTGGATGGTATCTCTTTTGATTTTCTCAAAAGTTAACTGATTAGTAACCTAATTGTGGAGTAATATCCCATTATATTTACTGTTTCCACCCACACTTAAGGGGAGAAAATTAAACAAGGTGTGTATACCAGAAGACAGAAATCTTGAGGGTGGAATGATACACCTTAGAATTTTGCCTACCACAGCAACTAAGCAATTGAATTTATTAAAAGAAAATTTTATAAAGGAGGGAACATCTATTTGATTGATTTTGTCACAGGGCATGCATATATAAATATATATTGTAATTCATTGACACATGGGTGTAAGTCAAAATTAATTCATCTAAAATCCCACAGCAGGAAGAAGAGTGAGTTAAACAGTAACTCAAGTTACATAATAGTAGTAATTCATCATTATCTTTATTTGGAATAGTAATGATCAGTCCATATGAATTTACAGTTCAATGCTTCACCATATTTTGTAATTTTATCATCAATCTATTGAATGAATCAGATTATATTGGGAAATAGAGTATAGAATTCTCTCTAGGGAAAGAGGTGGGCTTGACAGGATTTAACAACTAACTGGATGTGTGAAAGTGGAAAGATAAATAAAACCTCATGATTTTTTATCCTAGGATACTGGGGCAATTGTAAAATAAGTAATTCTACTAAGTGAAGTATCACAAGAATGGAAAAACAAAAACCACATGTACTCACCATCAAATTGGTATTAACTGACCAACACTTAAGTGCACATAATAGTGATAACATTCATCCGGTGTCGGGCAGGTGCGGGGGGTGGGGATGGGTATATACACACCTAATGGATGTGGTGCGCACCATCCGGGGGATAGAAATGCTTGAAGCTCTGACTCTGGTGGAGCAAAGGCAATATATGTAACCTAAACATTTGTACCCCTGTAATATGATGAAATAAGAAAAATTAGAGTAATATTTAAGTAAGATGGAATGTTGGTGTTCAGAGGGAAGCTAGATTGCTCAAGTCTAACTCTCAGAAGTTATTTCATGGACTGACATCTTGTTTTGGATGTCATCAGAGTAGAAATGATACCAAAGTGATGAAATTAAATTATAGTATTGAAGGAAAGAACATAGAAAAGCAAACATAAGGCCTAAGAACCTAGGAATGGCCTAATTTTGTCAGGAAGGAGGATCGAGGCAAAACATAACATGATGAGTGATTAGACAAAAAGGAAAACTAGGAGAGGGCATTTGAAAGACAAGGAAAGAGAGATGTTTAAGGAAAACAGTGATTAACTGTCAACAATATGGGGATAAAATTGATCTCTTAATAGCTGTATTATAAATTGTTACAAAAAAATTTTAAAAAGCATATAAAGAGCATTTATGTTCTTTGTCTGGTTAATAGTATTCTTGAGAATTTAACCAGACAAACGTTTCAACAGAAGAAAGGCTCTGTGCTTATTGTAAAATTTTCTTTAGGAGTAAAAATAAACAAAAAAATTATAAAGACCTATATTTTCTGCAATAGACATGGTTACATAAAGAAAACATGATATATTATAATTTATATAAATGATATATATACATATTATATAATGCATGTATAATATGTATTGAGCACCTACTTTGTCAGGTTCCAAGCACAAAATATGCAAAACCATGTAAGGATGCATTATTATTGTCCTTATTTTACAGATGGGGAAACTGAGCTCAGGTATGTGGCTAAGTTCGCAATGTAATGTAAGTTTTGGAATTGAAATGTTAACCCAGATAGTCTGGCTCCAAATTTGGAAATCTTAGTTCATTTGCAAAATTGCCTTTCAAAAATTTTATGGAATGTTATGAAAACAGTAAAATAATAACTTAGTACTATTTGGAGAAATTATATGTTTATAATATATATTAAATGTGCTTTTGCTATTAGTGTATTAATTTATAAGAGCTGGAAGGACTTTTCTCAAGTGAAAATAGATGGATTAGAAAGATGGGTTTATCTTCACTTTGTTCTTTATTTTTTTGTATTTAATCTTTTTAAAGTATATGAAAATGAGACACTATCAATAGCGTCATGCTGAGGAGTCATCAGCTAGAATGTGAGCAGTATAATCTTAACATCAGAGGAGTACCATATGGGTAGGTGGCTAAAACATCACTGAAATAACCGTCATGGGAGCTGACGAATTTTGTCATGAAGCCAGACAGCTGGAAAGATCAACCACATTAATATCAAGGTCACAGAAGATAAGATGGAAAGGGAGCTGTAAATTAGAATTAAAGCTATTGGGAAGATGGTGAAGGTCTATGGAAATCAGATTCATACATTGGCCGGATAACTAAACAACAGAGATTTCTAAAGAGGAGAGTCATTTGTAAAGCAGAACAGTGGTTAGAAAGTGGCAATGAAAAGCAGAAAATATACCACTTCCCTGACTCCATCATGGTCACAGACAGATATTTTGAAAATGAGTCTAAGAAAGAAATATAATTAGAGAAAAGTAATCAGTTAAGAAGAAAAATAGAAGGAAAGGTTATAGAATTAAAACAGGGTTTGCTTAGGACCCATTGAACATGTAATAATATTGCAGGCACTGTCTTGTCTAGTCAACCTGGCAAGGTTCAGTGTTAAAGTATGAGTATAGATATGGGTGTGTGAGTTTAAGAGGTGGGGCAAGTACTTTGATCTGGTCTGCATTTATTGTTTGTAGGCACAACAAAGTGAGGAGGCTGAAAGAGAAAGAGGGGAGAGGTAGTGAACAGGTACCAGAGAGAACAAGGTAAGAAGAGTTCACACTTTCAAAGTAGACATTTTAGAGCCAATTCAAGTAGCCACAGACATTTCTAGCTCTAGTGTATTTTTCAGATATCACCCTGATTCAGGTGAAAATTAATGAAAGAGGTTGATTAATATAATGGTAATGTATACTGATTAATCTTCCTGCAGGTAAAAAATTGGAGAGGAAGGACATGTTTTACAAAATAAGACAAATAACATAACTCATGAAAGTGTTGAACATTCATATCTTTCTACCTTTAATGATATAAAACTAAAGATGGAGATCAGTCTGTCTCAGAATTACGTCTTTGCATCTAGTGTTCAGAAAATATTTCACATTTCATTGGGCAATATTATTTTTAAAAGATAAAATTTGTATATAAAACTTTATGTAAGTTTTAACAGCACATATAGTGGGAAATTAAACTTTTAAATGGCAATTTTTATTTAAACTTGTGAAAGTATTTCTGTTTCACTGGTATATGTTTTAATTGCTATAGGTAGTAAGTAGTTAGGTAGGTAGATTCTTAGACAGATGCTATATGCTAGAAAAACAGTTGACATATGTGGTATGAAAAGTGACCAAGTAAATATGGACTTAGGATCTCGTATAGCAATCAGAGCAAAGAAAAAGAAAATACATCACTGTCCCCATTAATCATGATTTTCACTTCTTTCTCAAGTCAATGTCTTTTTAGAAATGGCCTTTTTTCCTGTCATTCACATGTATGCACACACACAATTTCTTTGACTTTACATAAATTATATTACTTTATCTACGGTGGTCATAACTATTGCCAAAGAATATCTACAAACCATTATCATTTGAAACATTAGAGTTCTTCCTTTTTGTACTCTTTTTATATTCTCTCTCTTTCTCCCTTTCTCTCTCTCTCTCTCTATATATATAGAGAGAGAGAAAAAAATATATATATATATGTACACACACACATATATATATTCTGGCAGATTTCCATATCCACTTGCAATTAATAAGTGGTAAATTTCTCCTTCAAATTATTTACTTATTATTTATGGTTAGTTTTGTTTGTGAGTTAAGTATTTATATTCCAAGAAATAAGTTTTCTAATGAACTCAACTGGGTATATCTCTATATTTAAAATTGCAAATACCAACTCAAAGTTAACTGATTTTTAAGGGTGATTAAGGATTGACTTTTTAATAGATATTTTGGACATGATTAATTTATAATTTAAATCACATTCAAATCTCAGCTAAGGCCTAAGTAAAGCAAACGTTATTGTAGTTTATATATTTGACAAATGACAGAAGGATAGACTTAGGTGGAATAGATTCATGTTAGTCTTGACTGAATATTAAATTTTGTTCTTCACAACACTGAACTCCAGCAGTTGCTAAATGAAATTCATCCATGCACGACAGTGGTGATGTGAAAGTGCTGAAGTCCAGAGATATTCCCTTGCTGTTACATTGGTCACTGACAGGATGAACAGTAGGTGCCTGGCTGATGGTAATGCAGCTTCTCAGTAGTTCTGGCAAATTTCCACATCCACTGCAATTAATAGGTAGTAAATTTCTCTTTCAAATATTTTTCACGCTTTAAAAAAAGTGGGATGGCTCTTGATAAGAAATACATTTATTTGTTTTCAGTGTTATGACATGTTTTTGAATGATCATATATTAAGTTAATGAATTTTTTGAAAAGCAAAAGGTACTTCCAAAGGCAGCCAAGGCTAAGAATTTGACCAGCGAAATAATCCTTGATAACTCTTGTTACAGTTATTGGCTAAGGTAACTACAGCAGTTGATACTTACCAAGGATGGGATTTAATTCCTAAAAAAAAAAAAATCATACACGCTGACTTAGATTGAAAGAAAAATCATTCAATACAATCATTAGATTATTCTCTTTTCACTTAGTTATTCACAGAGTTCCACAGTAAGACAGCCCATGCCTACCCAGATATATGAATATATATAGAAAACAGAATAATAATAATAATAATCACACTGACAAAGATGAAAAGAGCATACGTTAATGTATATATTGACTGCTTTTATTTTTTTTCTTTGAAAGTACAGATAGTTATTATTTGAATAGATATCTCCAAAGTATTTAGATACTAACTTTATTTGTTTGTAGAGTGCCTCCAATATGAGAGAGAAACTGCAGGCTAACAGATGATTTTTAAGTATTCTAAAAGATTGGGTAAAAGTGATAAACCACACTATTAATAAACATATATGTTTGATATATTAGATCATATTGGTTAAACAAAGTTAAATATATTTTTCTTACCATAGGGAATACTCAGAATTTTGAATGTGATTAACGTACACGAGGAACTTTCAATACAGGGTGTTTATAACTTTCTCGTACTTATTTTCATAAATACGCCAAAGAATTTTTGCTATTTGTTGAGACATTCTTCTAGAAATGTTGACCTAGTTAAATTTATTATAGTCTATTAAAACTGAATAATCATAGCAAAGGAAACATACTTATATTTTCCCTTTCAATTTGGATGTTTTACTATTTCATATAAAATTGCAATTAAAAAATTAAATGTTATGGAAGATTTTGAGAAATAAGAGTGGCATGACTTCTGCCCTCATAAAACTCATAATCTAGTGAAATAGGAAAACACAAAAATGGCTAATAAAAGTTAGATAGATACTAATAATTATTATAATAGAAGTATTTAATAAGAGGTCATAAAAATATAGGGAAATGAGGAGTTTGATGAGCAAATCAACGTGTTCACTTTGCCAGAGTGGAATTTGAGCTGTCCTTGAGGTGCTCAGGGTTTTGTGATGGACATTTACTGTGTCCTTTTGCTTTTGCTGAATCTGGACATCCTTCCAGTTTAGGATAATGCTCCAATAGATAACTTTGGTGGGAGACACAGTCTTACTTCATGCTACAAAAGGGTAGCTGCTACTTCTCTCCACCTCATTCAAGCTAAGGCTCATTTATTGGGACTTCTCCTGAGGGACTTTGTGCATCAGGTGATGCTAAGATGTGGCAGGTTAGGATTCACACTTGCCCTTGGTAGTGGAGGTCAGCGCAGCAGCGAGCAGGGCCATTGCAACAGCAGCGCCAGCACAGCGTCTTACGTGGCTGCTTCTACATCTCCACCTTGACCCTCGTTCCTATGGTCCAGTCTCCTTTCTTCTTTATTTTCAGACTGTTTCTTTAGCTTCCTGATGATTTGGGGAACTATACTATGTTCTTCCAAAAAAATTCCTCTTCCTGCCTGTTTGTCAGAATTAGGTTTTTGTTGCTTACAAGCAAGGACCCTACTAATTTAGCTTTAAAAATTGAATTTGCAAGAAAGGGTGTTTCTTGACTTCTACAATATAAATTAAGCAAAGAAAAAGAAGAAAATACTGCATGTAGGACATCTTCATTGACCCAGAGAGGAGGAAAGGTGGCAGGAAATCATTTATCACCCCAAAATAGAGATTTATTAATTTTCTTGATTTATGTCACCTTTAGTTCTCAGTAATTTTTTCACGGTGCCCCTAGGAAAAATGAACATCTAACAGTTTTTTAATTAAATAGTTAGATCCAAACAACAAAACAGTAGCACTTTTTGCAGTGTCCAGTGGATGTTTCTGTGATTCTCTTGAAAATTAAAATATACATAGTGCCCCTAGGAGTTCACTGCAGCTCTCTAGGGTGCCTTGGTAGTCTGTTTGGGAACCAAAAACCTAAAAGATTCTTGAAATTTTGCTGTTTTTTTTTTTTTTTTAATTTATGTTTCTCATTTTACACTCAAAACATTTTTATGAGATTTACAGGTAAGAAAACTGAGTTTATAAGAGTTAAGTATTATTAATATAATTGGACTAAGGGTATATAAATAACTAATATGCAGGGATTTGAACCCAAATCTTTATTTTCCTAAATTGTACTGACCGTAACATTTAGACTTTGCTTCTGGGGTATATGTATTATATTTATGTAACTAATGCTATGAAAATGGAGGATATTCTGGTAAAAAATGTGCAGACATATAACTATCAGGATAAGGAGTTTGTGCATTCTTTCAATATCAATAAAACTTTTGTAAGTGATCTTTGGTTTTTTGTTATAATAGTCCTAGACTCTGGATTCCTTAAACTTAAGGATCATTTGCTGTCTGTATCATAGCTCAAAATAGACTCTATCCTATACTTTGTATTCAGTGTATATGTGCTTAATTTAAACTTCGATTTGTGTGAAAATTGATATATGAAGTGATTTTTACACTGATAAGTTTTGTGCTTTAATAGGAATAATAAGGATCTTGCTACTGAAGGCTCTGATCTTCTTGAATTCTGCGTCTTGACAATGTATTAGTTCATTCTTTATTCATGCCTTCAACTGACAGGTATTTGAGTGCCTCTCAAAATTTTTGATGTTATTGAGAAGGTTGAGTGCAATACCCAAGACTTAGAAGTTTTTTCGAGGTCTGTGTTTTGACCTATGCCATTAATTGTATCACTTCTTTCCTTCATCAAAAACAATAGAAAAAGTAGAGTTTAATAAAACATTAAGAAGGTGCTGAGCAATCTGGAAGTCATAGAAGTTCCTCTATTATATTGGAAACTTTAAAATAATTATGAATTCAGAAAAAAATGAATGTATTTTAAGATAATTAAAATAACCTTCCTTTGATTACTAATGGAAATACTAATTTCGAGTACTAGGTAGCTACTCTAGCCAGTTGATATAATTTTTTCAGCCATGGTATGATTTTGTTTGGGTGCCTCATTAATATTATTATGACCATAAATGAAAACTAGATTAAGTAAATCTCAGGTATAGTTTGTGTAGTATTAATATTTTAGTGAACAATCTGGTTCATGGAATAATGTAAAAGAAAAGCCAAGGTAAAATATATGTATATATTACAATGGCTGAAAAAAGATCATTTCCTATAGTAACAACAGGAATCAAATTACTGTTTTTTAAAAAGTAAGAGTTGCTACCACTTTTGTAATTACTTGTGAGATATAAGTTTAAAATGTGTTTCAAATGTAGTCATTTGATCAGCCTATATCTGTTGGGACCCTCGAGGTATGCCAGACATTGCCTCAGCTTCTAACTTCACTTTACTGAATAAAATAGGCACTTGCCTGCCATGCTGGTTCCAATCTGTAGAAGAGACAGATAAGAGAAAAAAGAAAAATAAATGTTACATTTGAAGTAAGAAAAAAAAAAAGTAAATAAGTGGCTCCTACTATTTTTGTTGTTTCCCAAAGGCTTCTCTGAGCTGGAATCATTTAGTGGAGATCAGTGAGAAGAACCAAGCCGCGTGAATGTGGGGAGGGGCTGAGGAGCAATTCGGAGGGGCAGGAATGAATGGCATACCGAAAGGCTCTGAGCCTTAGAGAAAGTTCAGTGATTCACACAAAGGTAGAGTGAACCAGGTAAAAGTGGCATGAGATGGAACTCTCCAGATCATAAATGACTAATGTTTGTGAATAACTTTCATTAAACAAATAAATTAGTGTGGATCAAAGTTTACTCTAGAATTATCTCCTCATTCTCATAGATATATTTTCTGATAAGCTTGTTTTGTTTTGTAAGTAAAACTACTACGAGTAGAGTTATTAACTAGAGCAGCAAAAATTACACTAAATTTACTCCCTATTATTTTTAGTGAGCACAGTTTTATTTCTCTACATTTCATATTTATGGCATTGAGAATTACTGTAATGCTTTATTTCATCACAGATAATTTCTGGAATGCCCATGAAAGCATGAATGTAAATGTCATTTGTTGTGTGTGTCCAGGTGGAAACATTTTGAGAACTTACCTTTTGGTAACTTTGTGATTCTCAAAACGTTTATATCTTGTACTCCTCCTAGAAGAAATTTCTAAGCAAAATATTGGAGCGGTGTGGCTTCATTTAATGACATTCAGTAAAATGAGAGAAGTGAGAAATGACTTAAAGATGGAATTTATAGTTAAAAGGGAAACAAAACATAAAAATTTGGAATATTCCCATCCTGGCCACATAAAGAATGAAAAAGCAGAGAAGGGGTCAGCCAAGCAAACATTTGATAAACAGATTGGTAGATATAGAAGGAAGCCAGATGCAATTCATTAAGACAATGGGAGAATGACCCTGAAGGCATTTCAGAGATTGCTGTGGTTCAAGGAGGCCTAGTGTGGCTCAGGCCCCAGCTCTGGAGGCACAAGCAGTAAACTTTGGCAGTGCACTTGTGGTGCTAAATCTGCCGGCACGTAGAATGAGTGGACTGTCGGGCCATGCCGGCCTCTACCTAGGTTTCAAAGGATGTATCAGACAGCCTGGGGGCCCAGCCAGCAACCTGCTACAGGGGCAGAGCTGCTGCAGAGAGTTCCCGCTAGGGCAATGCCCACTGAACAGAACTGTGGGGTCAGAGCCACCTCTGAGACTCCAGAGCTTTAGAGCTTCTGGCATGTAGCCTGGGAGAGCTGCTGTTGAGTGGTGCCCACAATGCCACAGGGCCAGCCTGCCTGAGGCCTTAGGGTCCCACCCTCCACCCTAGTGTGTCCAGAAGGTGGGCAATGGAGTCAAAGACTTAGGATTTATTATTGTCCACCCTGTTGGGTAGTAGACTTGTTTGGGACTTGTCACTTCCTGCTTCTTTCCTGTATCTCCCTCTTGAAATAGGAATATCTTTCTTCTGCCTGACCAACCACTGTATTTTAGAAGTAGATAACTTGTTTGATTTTACAGGCTCATGGTTAGAAGGGAATTTATCTGCCTAAGGATGAATCACGCCTTCAACTTCACCAATATCTGATCTAGATGGGACACTGGACTTTGGATTTTTGAGATGACACAAGAATAAGTTAAGACTTTGGGGCTATTGGGATGGAGTGAATGGATTTTGCATGTGAGAAGGACATGAACTTTGGGGGCCAGGAACGGAATGCTATGGTTTGAATGTGTCCTCCAAAGTTCATGTGTTAGAAACTTGATCCCCAATCTGGAGATATTTGGAGATGGGGACTAATGGGAGGTGCTTGGGTCATGGGAGCAACACCCTCATGAATGGATTAATGCCGTTATCACAGGAGTGAGTTTGTTATCCCGGGAGTGCCTTCCTTATAAAAGGATGAGTTCAACCCCCTTTTGTTCACTTTCTTGCTCTCTCTTTGCCCACCCACCATGTGATGTCTTCCACCTTGTTATGACACATTGAGAAGGCATTCTTCAGATACAAGTTCCTTGATCTTAGACTTAGCTTCCAGAACTGTGAGAAATGCATTTCTGTTCATTATAAATTACCCAGTTTCAGGTATTCTGTTATGGCAGCACGTAATGGACTAGGACACTCCTCATTCAATCTTGTCAAATTTTAATATGTAGCCATTTTTGCTTTAGATATATTCATTATAAGTAAAGCACTTTGTGTATTCCTCTTTGATTGCATTACCTTTACCTCTCAGAGAAAAATACCACCCTAAATTTGTTATTTTTCACTCTAAACAAGTTTTATACTCTTTTTATACATATATGCATTTATAAGCAATGTATAGTACCGTGTTGAATTTTAATCCATAATGATACATGTATATTTAGTTCATTCATCTTAACTGTTGGATAGGCTGATGTGTTGATGGATATTTTATAAATATACCATATAATTTATAAATTCCCTTAGAGATGAACATTTGATTTGTTTTCAAATCCAATTAACTATTAACTTCTGTTTTTGTCCATTGATGTATTTTCTCTTGCTTTAGTTTATCCTCTGTTCTAAAGTTTATCTCTTTTACGAAGTTGTTTTTGCCATGATAACCTAAACTTCCAAATGTAAAAATAGTTTTTAAATTTCATTTTAATTCATCTAACATTGTTAAAATAGACTGGAATAGATTACAATAGTTCACCTTCTCAAAATTAATAATTGCCTTTTTAACAATGGCAAAAAAATAACCAAATGGTCATAGGTCTCGCAAGATTCATAATGTTTTTTTCCAAAATTTTTCCAAAATTCTTACATTAAAGCTTTATCTGATATTTACTTGTTGGTATATTTTTCTCAAAATAGCCAAACAATATTCCTAATGATCAGTTTTTTAAATATAAATATAATAAAGGTTCCAGATTCCTTAGAAAGGTAGATTGTAATAGACATGTTCAATTAGCATGCTTAACTAAGAAAATAAAACATGCCTTTCTGGTATGCAAATTAATAAATGTATAAGGTTTGGAAATAATAGATCTTATATTTTCTTCTCCAAGAAACATTCTTCATCACTTAGAATAATTATAGAAGCTGCTATACAATGTACAATCAGAAGTAAATAATTATTTATTCTAAGTGATTAGAAAAATCATAATGAAATATGTCAAGGTTGACTTTACAAGGCATGTAACAATTCTTCAACTGTAACAAAAACTTTCTTCCAGTTATTAAAGTACCAAATGCAATTCTTTGAATTGTTTCGGGTCTACTTGTTAGCTTGATTAAAATTACAATGTTCTTTTGATTCTGAGTCACAAAAAGAAGTAGTGACATAATCTCCTTAGAAAAAAATGTGAGTTTATTTGAGTTTAAGCCTTTATCAGTGGAGCCACATACATGTCTACTCAGAAATGTTAGACTTCAGAATATCTCTGGAGAGAATGATCCCGAAATAAACAAATTTGGAATTTTTCGGAGTGTGAGATAGGGTTGCCTCGTGATTGGCAAAGTTAATTTTGGAAGATTTATTCTTAGAAGCAACAGATTTCAGCCATTGCAGAATTGAAATGTCACAGTTTCTTGTGCCAAAAGTAAAACACATACCATTCAAATTATTCTTCCCTTCCACATATATTAGTTAACTAATGTCCATCAACTGCCAATTAGTAGGCTTTGCCTTTGTTAATAATTATGTTTTCAATCTAAAATTATATTTCTGTACAGAGAATAGCTGTCTTGTGGTTCAGAGAATTCTAAAGAAAATTTAAATAGGGTATTTATTTTAACATTACATAAACACATGGACAATATATCATTTTATATGGATTAACTAACATCACTAAAATTTCTCAAGGAGAGTAATTATCAAGTAACCAAACAGGTTGAGTGGGTGTAATTTACACTATACCATATTTATTAAAACAAAGAGAGCTAAAAAAATAAGACCTTTTATTTAATTTAAGAAAGCAAAACTAATATTTTAGCTAGATATAAAACAGGATCTTATAAGCAACAAATCAATATATTTTTCAATAAGGAATTTATCCAGTAAATATTGATTGTTTGTTTACTCTATGAAAAATATTTTAGGAGATGCAATTTAAATTATCATTATAATATAAAGTAAATATTGCCATTTCAGTTTTACAGTTGAAATATCTGATTGTTAGAGATTCAGGTAACTTGCTTGATGTTACAAAGCGGTGGAGGTACAGCTCAAAACCAGAGGTTCCAGATTCCAAAGTCTCTATCTTTATTCCCCACACTAACCCTGTGTTCTATATATTTGTGTTGGCTAGAGGGGTTGGAAGCTATATAAGATATATGAAAATAACCATTCAAATAAGAAGAAGCACTTGATTGTGAGTCAGATTGCTCATATAATGTGCATTGATGGGTGGGCAGATGAGGTTTGGAAAACTATTACACTTTTTCACAAATGATGATTTTTCAATCATGCAAATAAATATTTTTCCGCTTATTTATTCAAGGCTTGAGGTCATAAGATACATAAATAATTCCAGTGGTTGATAAATCTCATGCTAAGGATATTTTAGAATCTACAAACTTCATAGCTTGATTATCCAAAAACACATCAGGTGATATTTACTAGATGGATTTATCTATTTATTTGCTTTATTATATTTACTTATTTTTACTGCATTTATTTATTTTAGCCCATGCTGAAATTGCTTGTACCTTGGCATACATAGACATTTATTTTTGCTGCCTTATTCACAGTTCACAGTTCAAAGAATTAAGAATAAAAAATATTTTTCAGATTAAATACATAAGAAAGTAATTTTAATATTTGTTTTTTGAGCCTTTCATTTAATCAAGTCCCATTTATTTATTTTTGTCATTGCTGTAATTGCCCTTGTGGTCCTAGTCATAAATTCTATGCCTAGGACCTAGGCAAACTTCACAGAACAAATCCTTTTATTAAAAGGATATGTTCTATAAAATTTGGATTCAGTCAAAAGGCCGCACTCAAGGATCCAGAAGGACACATGTGGCCCCAAGGTGCCCCTGCCTGGCCTAGCTAGATATCTAGAAGAATTTTTCTTACATTTTTTTCTAGAATTCTTATGATTTTTTTGGCTTATATTTAAGTCTTTTATCCATCTTGAATTAGTTTTTGTAAGTGGTGAGAGATAGGAGTTCTTTTTCATTCTTCTGTTTGTGGCTATCCAATTTTCCCTGCACCATTTGTTGAATAGGGCTGCTTTTCCACAGTGTATGTTGTTGTCTGCTTTGTTGAAGATCAGTTGGTTGTAGGCAGATGGTTTTATATCTGGGTTCTCTATTCTGTTCCATTGGTCTATGTCTCTATTTTTTTTATCAATACCATGCTGTTTTGATTACTATAGTCTTGTAGTATAGTTTGAAGTCTGGTAATGTGATACCTCTACATTGGTTCTTTATCCTTAAGATTGCTTTGGCTATTTGGGCACTTTTGTGTTTCCAAGCAAAGCATGCATTTATTTATTTTTTTCTAGATCTTTGAAATATAACATCGGTATTTTCATGGGGCTTGCTTTGAGTCTGTAAATCACTCTCAATAGTATGGAAATTTTAACAATGTTGATTCTACGAATCCATGAGCATGATATGTTTTTCCATTTGTTTGTGTCATCTGCGATTTCTTTCCCTGGTGCTTCTTAGTTCACCTTATAGAGATCTTTCACCTCCTTGGTTAAGTATATTCCCAGATATTTTATTTTCTTTGTAGCTATTGTAAATGTTATTGAGTCTTTGATTTGATTCTCAAATTGACTGTTACTGATATATACAAATGCTGCTGATTATTGTACATTTATTGTATAGCCTGAGACTTTTCTGAATTTATTTATCAATTCCAGGAAACTTTTGGTGGAGTCTTGGGTTTTCAAGATACAAGACCATATCATCAATGAAAATCAATAGTTTGCCCTCCTCTTTCCTTATTTGAATACCTTTATTTCTCTCTCTTGCCTGATTGCTCTGGCTATGACTTCCAGCACTATGTTGAATAGGAGTGGTGACAGTGGGCACCCTTGTCTTGTTTCAGTTGTTAGGGGGAATGCTTTCAACTCTTCCCCATTCAGTGTGATGTTGGCTGTGGGTTTGTCATACATGGCTTATAATTTCAAGATATGTGCTTCTATGCCTAGATTGTTGAGTGTTTTTATCATGAAAGGGTCCTGGATTTGGTCAAATGCCTTTTCTGCATCTATTGAGATGATCATATGGTCTTTGTTTTTGTTTCTGTTTATGTGGTGAATCACATTTAATGATTTGTGTATGTTGAACTATCCTTTCATCCCTGGGATGAAGCCCATTTGGTCATGGTGTATTATTTTTTTGATATACTGTTGAATTTTGTTTACTAGTATTTTATTGAGAATTTTTACATCTATATTCATAAGAGATATTGGTCTATAGTTTTCTTTTTTTGTTGTTGTTGTGTACTTTCCTGGCTTTAGTATCAATGTGATATTGTCTTCATAAACTGAGTGGGGAGGAGTCTGTCCTTCTTGATATTATAGAATAATTTCTGTAGTATGGGTACCAGCTCTACTTTGTAGGTCTTGTAGAATTCAGTTGTGAATCCCTCTAATCAGGGGCTTTTTTTAGTTGGAATATTATTTATTAGTGCTTTGATCTTACTGATCATTATTGATATGTTCAGGAGTTCTATTTTTTCCTAGTTGATTTTCGGGAGGTTGTATATTTCCAGAAATTTGTCCATTTTCTCTACATTTTCTAGTTTATATGCATAGAGATTTTCATAGCATTTCTGGGTGATATTTTGTATTCTGTGGTATCAGTTGTATTGTCTCCTGTTTCATTTGTGAATGAGCTTATTTGGGTTCTCTTCTATTCCTGGTTAATCTAGCAAGAGGTCTATCAATTTTGTTTATTTTTTCAAAGAACTGACTTTTGTTTCGTTGTTCCTTTGTATTTTTTTTTTCTTTTCATTTTATTTGGTTCTGCTTTGAACTTTGTTATTTCTTTTTTTCTGCTGGCTTTGGCTGTGATTTGCTCTTCCTTCCTAGTTCCCCGAGATGTGTCATTAAGTTGTTAATTTGTAATCTTTCTGTATTTTTTATGTGAGCATTTAAGACTATGAAATTTCTGCTTAGAACTGCTTTTGCTGTATCCCATAGATTTTGATAGCTTGTTCCCCCTTTGTTGTTCTGCTTAATGAATCCTTTGATTGTCATCTTAATTTCATTATTGATCCAATAATCATTCAGCAGCAGTTTTTTTTAATTTCCACGACTTTGTATAGATTTGAGTGTTTCTCTTGGAATTGTTTTCTAGTTTTATTCCAATGTAGTCTGAGAAGATATATGGTATGATTTCAATTTTTTTGAATTTGTTGAGATGTGTTTTATTGCCTAAGATGTGATCAGTCTTAGAGAATGTCCCATGTACTGATGCAATGAATGTATATTCAGTAGTTTTGGGTAGAATATTCTGTAAAAGTCTGTTAGGCCCATTTTTTCTAGAGTCTCATTTAAGTCTAGTGTTTATTTATTTTCAGTTTCAACAATCAGCCCAGTTTTGTCAGTGGAGTATTGAAGTCCCTGGTAATTATGGTGCTACTGTTGATTTCTTTGCTTAGGCCTAGTAGAATTTGCTTTATGAATCTGGGAGCTCCTGTGTTGGGGTGTGTGTGTGTGTGTGTGTGTGTGTGTGTGTGTATGTATATATACATACATATATATATATATATATATACATATAAGATTGTTATATCTTGTTTTTGAATTGCTCCCTTTAACATTATATAATGACCATCTTTGTCTTTCTTTACCATTGTTGATTTAAATTCAATTTTATCTGATATAAGAATGGCTACATCTGCTCTCTTTTGGTTATTTGCGTGTAATATTTTTTTTCTATCCCTTTACCTCCAGTCTGTGCGAGTCCTCCTGGGTTAGATGTGTTTCCTGGAGACATCAGATACTTGGGTAGTATTTTTTCTTCCAGTCAGCCAGCTTATGTCTCTTGGGTGAAGCATTCCAACTATTAATGTTGAGTGATAGAATTGATATGTGGGATACTGTTCTGTTCATCATGTTAGATAGTTTCTTATTGCTTTGTTTTTCCTCTTGTGCTATTATTTTATATGAGCTGTGAGCTTTAGCTATTGGGTGCTTTTACAATGGGGGATATCTATTGTGCTGATTCAGGTATAATGCGGTTCTGAGAATTTCCTGCAGGGCAGGTCTGGTCATGACAAATTCTCTCAGTGTTTGATTGTCTAGAAAAGTCTTTATTTCTCGTTCATATATGAATCTTAGTTTTGCAGGATAAAAAATTCTAGGCTGGCCATTTTTCTGTTTAAGAAGATTAAAGATGTGCCCCAATCCCTTCTGGCTTGTAAGGTCTTTGCTTAGAATTCTGCAGTTTGCCCGACAGGTTTTCCTTCATAAGTTATTTGATGTTTTTGCCTCACAGCTTGCAGGAGTTCCTCCTTCATGTTGACTTTGGCCAGTCTGGTGACTGTGTGTCTTGGTCATTGCCTGTTTGCAATGAATTTCCCAAGTGTTTGTTGAGCTTCTTGTACTTGGAAGTCTAAATATCTAGCAAGACCAGGGAAGTTTTCCTCAATTATTACCTCAAATAGGTTTTCCAGACCTTGTGCTTTTTCTTCTTCACCCTCAGTGATGCCTCTGATTCTTATATTTGGCTTTTTAACATAATCCCATATATCTTGTAGGCTTTGTTCATTCCTCTTCAGTCTTCATTTTTTATTTTTGAGTGCGTCAGTTAATTTGAAAGAATTGTCTTCTGCCTGGTCTAGTCTTTGCTTAAAGCTTTCCATTGTGTTTTATATCTCCTTAAATGATTTTTTTTTCATTTCCAGTTGTTTTATTTTAATACATCTATCTTTTTAGTAAATTTTTCATTCATTTCCTATATTGTTTTTCTGGTTTCTTTGAATCGGTTTTCCTTTTTCAGTTGGATTTCATTGAGCTTCCTTACAATATATGTTTGGAATTCTTTATCTGTCCTTTCAATATTTTCATTTTGGTTGGGATCAATTGCTAGAGAACCGGCATGCCCCTTTGGCAGTGTCCTTTCACTCTGATTTTCCCTACTTCTGGAGTTCTTGCACTGATTCCTTCTCATATGGAGCAGCTGTCACTTGTTTTTGGATTTTCTTTTGTTTTGATGGGGCTTCTTTCCCACCCCCACTACCACTCATAAGGATGTGTCTGTAGCATGTGTTGGGTAGGAACCTTTGGCTTTGTTTGTTGGTACTTTGATGGGGGTCTAGTTCTGGATGGTTGCCTTGGTTATAGATATCCTTAGTGTGGTGGTTTTCTCAGTTGCTAGTTTTTTGTAGGCTGTAGCAGTTGTGGGTTATATGTGTGGGCAGATTCCCTGTCTCTCTTTGATAAAGGAGGATGGAGGTCTTTAAAATCTTTTCTCTTTCTCCTGCCCCGTGGTCTTCTGAACAGCATGTATTGCATTGGGATACCGAGTTTAATCTCTGAGACAGTAGGTGTTGCTTGTGGGTAAGAATCAGCTACACCCTGTATGATTGAGTCAGTAAATCTTGTAAAGGGCTGTGCAAATTGATCTCCCTGTCAGTAGGTGGTGCTTTCTGGAAGTCACATGATACAGTGTTGTTTTGGGGACCTGTGACTGGCTCTAGCCCCTCAGAAGAAGCACTCGATTGCCCTAGGCAGTTGCCAGGGCCCTAGAACTCCCAGGGGACTCCTCATTCTCCACCACAGCAGAGGACAGTGGGTAAGTGAGACTGGGTAGGGCTGGGTTGGGTAAGCCTGCCCTCAGTCTCTACAAAGGCAGGCAAAAGAGCTGTCTCAGCAGGGGTGGAGGGTCCACTCCAATGCTGCTGGGGAAAGCCACAAGGGAAGGGCTGAAGTAGCCCTACTCAGCCAGAAAGTCTGGTTGTGTGGGGGGGGGCTGTCTGAGATTCATATTCTGGCTGTCAGGAGTGGGTTTTTCTTTTCTCCCCTTTTCTCTGCCCTGTGGTCTCCTCTTGGTATCTGGCTGCAAGTAGGAGCTCAAACTAACTGAGCTCACTAGCAGTGGTGCCATCGGCTGGGAGCTTCCCTGCCCAGGATCCTGCCCAGGACAGAAAGTGTGGCTTTCCTGTGGGGAGAAAGGTACTCCACGAGTGTGCTGTGGTTGGGACCCACACTGTGTTCCTTTTTCAGTTCTGCCCACACAGGTTCCCTGGCCTCTCAAGCTTAGTTCACAGATCTCTCTGTGCTCCTGATCTAGTCCTGTAGTATGGTGTCAGGCCTGTGGACCTGTCCACAGGTCCCTGAAGTTCAATTCCTGTCTGTGCCAGGGCGAAGCATGCTGATCCCAAGTTGTCTGTGGAGTGCTCAAGCAGGTGTGACATCCCTCTGCTTTGGGGTGTGCCCTGCTCTGCTGGGGAAGTCAGGTGAGCAGCACTGGGGAGGGCTGGCAGGCAGAGAGCTCAGGATCCTGCTGACTTCCAGAGATGTGAGAAAAGGAGAAATAAAACTCCACGTCTACCCTTTCGGTAGGGCTCCAAGCCTCTCAGGGGTTGATCTCTGACAATATCTTGCTTTCTTCTTGGTCTGCTTTGCGACTTCTTCCTATGGAATCTCTGGTAGGTTCTGGGACTTTCCTCTCAGAATTACACCCACTCTATGTTTTTTTTTTTTTCATCTAAAACTTCTTTCTTAGACAATCTGGCAGCTGATGTTTCTAGTCAGCCATCTTCCTTCCTCTCTACTAATTAATTTTAATAACTAGAAAAATCTATTTCTTAGTTTAGTAAAGGACCTTGAAAACAACTATAAATAAATACTAAAATTCCATGTTTGTAAATGTTTCTACAAATGACAAATATATTTTGTTATAGTCAAAAAGATTATCCAAATATTTTATACTTTTAGTAAAAAGAGGATTCAAAACCACTGTAAAATTGAGTAGAATTTATGTGTATTTATACATCTCTCTGTGTGTTGTTTTATCATTTTAGACTAATTCCAATATTCAGAATATATGAATTTCTGATATATAGACTAACAACTTTTATACCACTTGTATTATTCTTTAGTTGAGCAACACTGTTGGCACAATTTTTGGATAGATACATGATATATATGTTTATATATCATTCTTCCCATTTTGAAGATGAGAACACTGAGTTAGAAGACTATTAAATAACTTGTACAAGTCACTCAACTAATAATTTTCCAGGTCTGGGTTCAAATCCAACCATTCTGCTATACTAAGATAAATAAATTTCTGAAGTACAGATGTAGAAAGATTATAAACATGGAGTTTAAATCATAGATCACTCTCTTTTGCAAGGTTTTTTGATTTATCTCTCTTTGTGTTAGTTTAATCATCAGCAAAAATGGAAATGCTAGGCAAATGTTTCAGAATGAATAGTGTGAAGAACATGTTAATTACTCCAGGACAGCACTCTAAAGAGGTGTGAGTCATAGTCTTTCACATACAGTATTAATAACGTGTAAAATCTCAGAGGATAGAGTTAGGAAGTTCAATTTAAGATGTGTTAAATATCATTAGTTTTTTATTTTTTTAAAAAAAGTATCTATAATGAAAGTGATATAAAGCCCCTGATTTAATGAAAGGACTTGACTTATTTATGGAGAACAAAATTTTATTTGTAGGTTTTATAACCAGGATCTAATAAGACATTTATAAAACACTCATTTAACAACTAAAGAATTTACATTCTTTTGAAGTAGCAATGGAATATATTTGTAAGACATACCATATCATGGGTCATAAAACAAACTTCAACAAATTTAAAAGAACTTAATGCTATAGAGCGTGTTCTCCAGCCATATGGAAACAAACTAGCAATCAGTAGCAGAAAAATAACAGGAAAATCTCTAAACACTTGGAAACTAGACTACACATTACAATAATCCATGGATCAAATAAAAAGCCCCAAAGGAAATTTTAAAAATACATTAAACTGAATAAATATGAAAATAAAACATATTAAAATTTGTGGGGCACACCTAAACCAGTGCTGAGAGGAAAATTTATAGCACTAAATACATACCTTAGAAAAGAGGATAAGTCTCATATCAATAATCTAAGTTCCTGCCTCAAGAATCTAAAAAAAAAAAAAAGAACAAAATAAACCTAAAGCAAGTAGAAGGAAAGAAATAGTAAAGAGCAGGAATCAATGAAATTGAAAACAGGAGAAAAATAAAGAAAATCAATGAAACAAGGAGCCGGTTGTTTGAAAGTTCAATGTTGACAAATCCGTAGGAAGACAAAAAGGAAAACACACAAATTACCAATATCAGTAATGAAGCAGAGCATGTCAGTACATACCCTGCAGACATCAAAATGATAATAAAATGCTCCAAACAACTCTATGCACATATTTGACAACATAGACAGAATAGAATAATTCCTCAAAAAGCACAAATTACCATAATTAATGCAATATAAAATAGATAAATTGGATGGCTCTGTAACTATTAGAGAAATTGAACTTGTAATTTTAAAATTCCCAAAAAATAAATCCCCGGATCCAGATGATTTCATTGGAGAATTCTACTGAACATTTGAAGGAGAATTAACACCAATTTTATAAAGTCTTTTCTAGAAAATAGAAAAGGAAGGAGGACTTTCCAGTTCATTTTGTGAAGTTAGCATTACCGTGATACCAAAACAAAACAAAGACAGTACAATAAGAGAAAATTATAGACCAATATTCCTCATCAGTGTAGGCACAAAAATCCTTTTAAAATATTAGCAAATAGAATTCAGCAATATATAAAAAAAATTATACCCTCTGGAAAACAGTACAATGATTTCTTTACAAACCAAATACGTAACTACCATATAATTCAGCAATTGTGCTCCAGGGCATTTACACTAGGAAAATGAAGACTTCCGTTCATACAAACACTTGTACACAATATTTAAAGCAACTTTTTTTTTTTTCAAAATAACCCAAAACTAGAAACAACCCAGATGTCCTATAGTGGGTAAATGGTTAAACTATGGTGCATCCATACCATAAAATACACAGAACAACAGCTCAGACTATTGATACACACAACAACCTGAATGAATCTCTAGAGAACTATGCTGAATGAAAAAACCCAGTTCCAAAAGGTTGCATACTATGCGATTCCATCTATATAACATCCTTTTTTTTTTTGAGACAGAGTCTTGCTCTGTTGCCCGGGCAAGAGTGCCATGGCGTCAGCCTAGCGCACAGCAACCTCAAACTCCTGGGCTCAAGCGATCCTTCTGCCTCAGCATCCTGAGTAGCTGGGATTACAGACATGCGCCACCATGCCTGGCTAATTTTTTCTATATATTTTTAGTTGTCCAGATAATTTCTTTCTATTTTTAGTAGAGACGGGGTCTCACTCTAGCTCAGGCTGGTCTCGAACTCCTGATCTCGAGCAATGCTCTTGCCTTGGCCTCCCAGAGTGCTAGGATTACAGGTGTGAGCCACCACGCCCAGCCTATATAACATTCTTGAAATGACAAATCATAGAAATAGAAAACAGATTAGTGGATGCCAAAGGTTAAGGAGGGAGTAGGGGTGGGAGGGAAGTAAATACGTCTATAAGAGGGCAACATAAAGGATCCTTTTGATGATGAAAATGTTCTGTATCTCATCTGAATCAATATCTATTCCTGGTTGTGATATTATATTGTAGTTTTATAAGATATTATCATTGGGAGAAAATGGGTAAACGATACATGGGATCTCTTTGTATTATTCCTTACAATAATTGAATTTACAGTTATCTCAAAATAAAAAAATTAAGTAAACAACAACCTAGGAAGTTTAGAAAAATCATTTGTGGTAATTGATAAAATGACACAGTATCTTCGAAATAAGTCATGTATAATAGATTCAAAATGTAAATGTTTAAATCAGTTGATCTGGATTTTGCCTACTATTTTTATAGAATGATTTTTATAATTATTTTGATTTTGGAAAGTCTGAAATATAGAGCAATGATTTCTGTTATATAAATGGTACAATATACTTGTCAAATGAGTAGATATACACATGAAGACAATGTTTACTCTTTGTTCTGAATATAAAAATATTTTACTGTCTTTGGTTTCATACCGATAATATAGATTTTTTATTAAAATATAAAAGAATCTTTTTTCTGTATTTCAATTGGAATTGATTTAAAGAAGACACAGAATTCTGGATCTGTGGAATTTATTATTTTCTAGAGAGTGGGTATTCTAATTTCTGAATCTGGTGGTAGTCATGAATACAATGGGCATAGTATTTACTTTATGTCTTTCTGTTATTTCAATAACACCATTTGGTATCTGTTGAAATTTGCTTCATATATTTTTATTAGGTTTAAGATTAGTCCTGATTCTATCAAATGGTCGAGGTCTGGACTTTTCCAAATTTGAATGGGTTTGTAACAGAGCACCTAGAACTTTAGGAAAAGATCTGAGGAGGTGCTCTAGATTTAGTTCTGATTCTGCTGGTAGATTGGGAATTAACTTTTTGGGCTGGTCCCAGGCTAAGTGGAAAACAGGTAAATTGTATTTGACGTCATCCACATCCTTTTTTCCAGGCTCCCCTTACGCTTATTCCCATTGCTTGTTTTTGCCCAGCCACATGGGTCTTTACTCTCAAGTGGTTGCCAGTTCTATGCTTATATGAATCAGGGGTAATAGCTTAAGGTGTTTTGTCTTCCAGGGGATTCAAGTTTAGCAGAGAATCTCTCAAGACTGAAAAGTTATCAGGACTCTAATGGCAGCATTTTAGATGGTGAAGAGAACATTTTATTCAGGAGGGCCCTGTGGGGTAACTCACAAATCGTATTATATCGGTAACTGCCCACTCTAGGGCATCCTAAGTTATTCCTGGCTTAGTGAATTCCACATACTGCATCAGAGTTTCCTAGGTTGAATTTTTAAAATTAATTCTCTGCTCCCCTTCCCTCATCCAAATGTAACATTTAATAGACATATTTAATTTAAATATGGAACAGGTACATTTTTAATGAACTAGTGAGAAATACAAGAAATTTGGAAGTGAAACTTCCATACTACTTGTCTTCAAGTGATAGCTCCAGAGTGATTTTTGATTGTAGCATGTAGAAAGTCATATAAATAAGTAGATTTTCGAGGCTTGTTTTCTTCACTAAACCAAACGCACTTGTTTAATATGGCATGTGATTAAAAACTTCATGGTGAAATGTTTTTAAAGGGCTTGGTAATAAATCGATTGACATACTAGTATACATAGAAGATTACTTCTTACCTGACTGAAACACATTTTTCTTGCAAACTCTGGCCTTCTTTTTCAAAATGCAAAATCAATTGAATATTTATTATAGCAAATGTACAAAATTGATATCATTATGTGGGGGAAAAATGAAGAGAAGAAATTGTGGTGCATTCCTTCTCAAGAATGTTTAGCAAAACTCATAGAGATTGGCAGTTGATTAGAGGTTTTAGCTCTCGCAATCACTTTAGTCCTTACTAGTGAGATTACACCATTCTTATAAAGCAATTCTCAAAATCAGGACGTTATTTCTCTTAAGCCTTCATAGAAGTGGCAAAGTACTAGGGAAAAAGTCAATTTTCTTCAATTGCCTAGAGAGAATATGATTTTATTTTCCTCAGCTCTTTTTGTCTCATCAATCCTTTGATATACTTCGAAATGAGTGTTGTTTACCACTCTAATATTCATTTGGCAAGTATTTTCTAGCTTTCAGACATGGACTGGCTTTAAAGAGATGAACATTTTATTCTTCTTTTATCCCTTCATTCCACAAATCATTATTTAGGGGTAAGGACTACATGTGTATACATATATACTTGAACTCTTGTTCAGTGATTAGAAGAGGGACAAGGTTCTATATTTTTTAAAAATCTGACTATTTTCTTAGAAACTAAAAATAGGTTGTTTGGATCAGCATAATTCAATGCTCATTAAAACATCATGTAGGCAAGGGACTTACATTATCTACAGACTCTTTCTCTAATTGGTACAAAAAAGGACTCTGTACTTAAGTTTATTCCTCAGATACTAAAATCTGTAACATTTTGTGGCCTCATCAGTAGTCAAAAGGAAGTACTGGCAGAGAATGGGGTCAGTGAAAGGAAGGTACAATATTTTGCATTTACCATAGGATTAAGACAGCTATATTTAAAAAATGGAATTTTACTGATATTATACTAAATATTCTAGTTTCAAGTTTATCAAAAATGTGTTAATTTAAAAAATAGCTTTCAAAATAGTTTTAAAATAAAAATGGGAATAATAGTCAATTGGTAGTTTCTCTTGCTGCCTCTGGAAACCTGTGCTTTTCCTTTGTACTCATCTCAGGGATTTGTGTGTTATTGAATCACAGGATTTCAGATCTGGGAAATGACCTAAATGAAAGACACATTAATTTAATAGTGAAGAAGTAGAGATTCACGGAGTTAAAATGTAATGCGGTTTACACAGATTATTCAGGACTTTTGATTTGGAGCTTTTTTAAATTTTGCGTGTGAATGGATAATGTTTATTGTTGGTTGAAAACTCTTTGGAATACAGTCATTCTAGTAACTGCCTAATCGGTGAATTATTGGAGGGCACTTAAATTTTTGGAGGGACAAATAAATGTCACCTTTCATTTACTTTTTTGTTTCCTAGATTTCTAGCTATATGAACTGTACTTTGAAATTTTTATGTCTTTGGGTATGTCAGTCAATAAATCACATTAGTTTCTATAGGTAGTAAGTATCCATGGCTTTATTAGTGAAAGATAAAATTGTCAACTTCTACTTACATTTTATGTTAATTTGGGAAAATTAGTTGTAAATTTTACATGAACACAAACTACTGGATATTCATGAACTGAGAGAAGTATTGAGTTTAGAGTGAAGTCTCCTTACCCTACAGTCTTGACATAATGTAGGTGATTCAGGAGGCCAGGGGGACTTGGGCACAAGCCAGGGTAGATGATAGACATGATGTGGTACCGTGCCCTCATGTTTTGCCTCAGTGACCTGAGGTCATTAGTGCTGACGCTGTCTGACCTGCCTGCCTTTCCACCTGCCCCTGCCAGTGGTTATTACACTGGTTTTTATAGTGAATCGTATCGAATCTTTCTTTCAAGTAGGTAGGAGTATAAATTAAATACTTAATAGAAAGTTTGATAAATACTGAGTGTTATGGTTAGCAAAGATTACATGGCAGAAAGTAAGTGGGGAGCATTACCTACAATAGATAATGGTTGGGGCCTGCACCAAGGGAGCTATTCTGGAGAGGTGATAGCTGAACCGAGTTCAAAGGAATTAATAGGCATTTCTCCAAAAGAAGGGAGAGTTGAGTATTTCAGGCAGGTTAAAAAAAAAAAAAAGTACAAAGTTCTGGAGGCACAAGAGAGCACAATATGTTCTAAAATAAGAAAGTATTTAGAAAAAACTGGAGAAGGATTGGCAGGGTGTTAAAGTGCAGAGAGATAAAGCTGGCGAGATAGAAAAAGTCTCTTCAAGAAGGGAAAAGTGGAATTCATACAATTCAGAAGGCTTAAGCACTTCTAAATTTCTCCACTCTGAATACGTAATGCAAAATAAAAATAATAGTAACCTTTAATTAAAACATAAAGGTTCTATATAAAACATATATATGTGTGTTTATATATACCAAAATGAGAATAGCTTCTTTCCAGACTTCATTGTAGAATTTTAGAGAACTTACTCAAAGCTGAACTTGACTCATTTTTTCTCATATACTTGGTCTCCCAGTGAGTCATGCAATTCTGTTGAAGGGAGTTATAAATCATAATACGGATTTTGGGTTTTATCCCGAAGGAATTGGACTGATATTGAAGGATTTTTCATAAGGGATTTTTATGATCACTTTTGATTTTTCAAAAGATTATCTTGTCAGCATTGTGAATAGCCCAGAAAAGATTTAGATGAGATAAGGAGAGGCCTCGAGAGGGGGGTAACATTATACTTTCTGTGTTAAGTGAGGACATCTCAACCGAGGAAGCATCAGTAAAGGTGAGAATGAGCAAAGGGACCTGAGAAGTATTCACGAGGCAGGAGCCGCAGAACGTACTGACCAATGAAATACTGCAGGCGAGAGACGGGGCGGGGCCACAGTGAGGTCTGTCGTGGAAGGAAGATGATGAATCAGAGAGCGCTTGTGCGATATACTGGCAGAGTTAAGCCACCAGCACTTGGATGTACTAGTCTGCTGACATAGATCTGGAAACATCAAGAACTGAAACAATGAAGTAGATGAGATGTGAGTTAAAGGTAAAGAGGATCATTTATCCCAGTTCCTCACTGGAACTTCGGAGACATTGAGAAGAACTGGTCTGAGCGGCCATTTGTTTTCTATCTTTGCGGACCCAGTCCCTGTGTCCCAGATGAACACCATGCTGCCACGTGTTCGCCATGGCTGCAAAGCCCTCATATCTCTTCTAGTGGGGGACAGCCCTTTCTTCACCCTCTTCCTTTCCCTCAGCCTTTCATCTCCCTAAATTCCTGCTTTTGTTGGGATATACCTGACAAATGCCATAGTTTGTGATTCATAAAAACATACGAGTTGGCATTTCACTGTCAATAAATTTGAAACTAACAATTTGGGAATGCAGGAAGTGATTCCTGAGGAGCAATTGGTTCATGATAGGAAAATTAAGAGATTGTTCATTATGTACATTTAAAAGGACATATTTGTGGAATTACATTTTGTTTAATATAAAAATATCTCATTATGGATTACATTTTCATATAATACTTAGAATAGGCCTCAGAATAAAATTTTAAATCAATTCAGCAATTTATAATGTGATTAAACATAAAATGTCCTAGAATCCATGAAAATCTTTTTATGAAGTTGTGGTGACCATAAATGATTTTCAAAAGTCTATAGTAGCCATAAATTGCATCAGAACTATATGAAGCAAATGTATTTTCAAGCATTCTATGTAATTTAATAGATGTCAATCCTTATGTATTTTAGTTTGATTTCTTACATGGTTTTTAGATCTCATAAGTTTAATAACATTTACTTTTTTCTTATTGTATTGGAATTTTATACTTAGAATATTTGAAAAAATACAAATACAAAAGGAATAAAGAAAGGAATAAAGGAATAAAGAAAAATGATAAAAATTCATTCATATTAAAACCTTTAGATAAACAAAATTATTCTTTTTATACATAACCATCATATATATATATGTAATTTTCCTAAGCTACTGAATATTTTTTAGGAACATAATTTTAAACAGTTTAACAATTCACTTTATTTAAACTTGCCTGTGTATCTGTTGGGCATTTATGTCTTTGACAAATTATTACTATTATAAATAAGATTTTGATGAGCAACTTTGAAAATGTTGCTATTAAGTATCTCTCTTAATTTGCTAAGGGTAAATTCCTACATGCAGAATTCATGGATCAGTATTTGAAAATATGTCTGTTGATGCATATTGTCGAATTTCCTTTTGTCAAGGTTGTGCCAAAATACAAAATATTCTGAAATATGTTCTCAAGGCCAGATTAATGCTGTGTTTATGATAATTGTTCTCTTGAATAATCTTAAGAAAAAAAGGTTCTTTGCCATTTACATCAAAAGTAGTCATATATTAATGTAAGCCTCTATCTTGGTTTTTTTCACCTTGGCATGGTTGTACCTACCATTGTCAATAAGGATATTTTTCACCCTTTTGTTTAATATGTAGAGAAATTGTCAGTGTTAAAGTAGCAATTGTCAGATTTAGTGTGTCTTGACACCAATTATTTCATTATTATTTGAAATCATATTGTTTTACCCTCTAAATGGTTTGTCCATCAAGTCACATTTGGCAAATGTATTTATGTCAAAATTCATTATCGTATTAATGCCACTTGATTGAAATTTTGTCTAGGCCACAGTGCTGCAAAAAAAGTATACAAAATTATCTATTTATTATTTACATTAGCATATAATATAAAAGAAACATAAGTTAAGGTAGAGTTTTAAAAAAGTGTTCAAGAAACATGAGTTAAAGTAGAGTTTTAAAAAAGTATTCTCAGTTTGATGTGAAGATTGGCTCTCCTTTAGTCATTTTTTAAAAAAGAAACTGAATTCTTCAAATATTAGACCTGAAAACATGATAGCATTGCTGTTAGTGGGAATTCATCCGATAAGTATTTACCAAGTGCTGCTTCTTGGCACTATGAAATGTGAACACAAAATCATTGAAATAAGGGAGACTGAGCATGCCATACCACTTAGTTCACTCTGAGTTGTGTGGTAAGAGTGTGGGCTATGGTGGGAGACTGTCTGGCTTTGAAACATGACAAGTTTTTACCAGTTGTGTGACATTGGACCACGTACTTAACCTCCATGTGCTTCAATTTCTTCTTGTAAAATTATCTCCACAGTGGTTCCTAAATCATGAAATAACAGCAGTTAATGGTCTTAGCACAACTTTTGATGCATAGTAAATACTAGATAAATATTACCTACTACTTAGTTCAGAGAAAAACTAAAATTTTACAACACATTTCTTTCCACAAGTTACTTTTCTCCTGAAATGGCAAACATTTCAAGACTATAAAGAGAGTGATAGAGCAAGTTGGCTCATGTAAAGTTGAGCTGCATGAGTTGTGCATCATTATGAGTGTATATTTTTATGATCTTTGAACCAACCGTGGTAAGCATACAAGGAAGACAAGTTCATTTTCTTTCCTCTTCTGGGGCCAAATTATTCTAGGTATAATTTTGTTTCACATGTATATTATAAAGACATTATAATGAATCATATTCAAAGAGAGATTTCTGCTTGGGTCTCTGAAATCCCATTTAGTGTTTGCAACTGCAAGTATGGATTTGATAGGTAACTAGGTAAATCTCTGTGTTGTCAACCTAAGTGGAATTATAGTTGGAGATTTGAAACCAGTCAATACCTGTTCCTAGTGCTAATCGAAAGTGTGCTAGTGTGCAAAACTGATCAAGAAGAAGATGTGTATAAATTTCTTAAAATCTCTTCAATTGTTTTTTAAAGTAAGTGTGAGTGTTTGTGTGTGTGTGTGTGTGTGTGTGTGTGTGAAAGAGAGACCATATTCTGGAAAACAAAAATGAAAATAAATTAGCTGCAATTTATGGGGTACATTGAAATTAACAGAAATATTTTGCCATAGTTAACAATTTAATAACATTAACATTTACAATTTACATTTATAATTTAACATTAAAAATTTAATAACATTCATTCTCTTGGAAAAATATATTTTAATTCTGGCTAGCTATAGAACCTAGCCTTTAATTATTAATTAATATTAAGTACCTATCAACATGTCTTAACCATCACATAGGCAGAATGAGACATGGTGCTTTTAAGTTGGGATTTCAATTAAAAGTTAATGTAAAGGTAGTTGTGAATGAAATTATTATTTCATTTGTATTGAATTATTTCATTTGTATGTATTTTGCTAAATAACTTCAAAAAATTTCTGTACCCTGGAACCTTAAAACAGTCATTTTAAGACATTAATTTATAACTATTCTGGTTTCCTTCTAAGGTGCTTTCATACTATCTTCAATTCAAATTCCAAATTTTGTAAGTAAAAACAAAAGCAAAGGTTATAAAATTCGTCCTAGTATCAACTCACAAAATTAAGAATATCTTCACATATGAATTCCTTTCACTGAGAGATGGTTTGGTATTGTGTATTCTCAGGACCTGTAGTTCACAAAGATGAACATTTGAAAGAGTTCCTCTTCATTATTCCCACTCTTTTTCCACCCTCTTCTTTCCTCTGGGGCAAGAAGGGGCTGCTCTCAATTGTTTCCTACACAGAGGATGCTATCTTGTCAATCCTGCCCTACTTCTCTTCACAACTAGCTCTTAGGAAAAGGTTTAAATATTAAGTTCACCTACTTTTATTCTTACAAATGATAAATGAAACTTAAATGTATTAGATCCTTCTAAAGATCTTTTTTTTGTTGTTTAAAGGAGAGAGATTTGTATAAAAGAAATGTATCGCTAGCAGTGGAATTTCAAGAATCTGTTCCAATAACTAGGGATTTATTTGAGGGGGTAGAGTCAGCACAAGTAGTCTGAAATCATGACAGAGAACTGAATTTCTGCTTTCCCTATATGTAGAATTAGGGCACATACTTTTTACCATTTTGTAAACCTATTCACTAATAGGAAACAGATGGACTAATTTTCCATCTGCTTAAAATGTGGGATCCAGCAGTTAAAAAGGTGATTATAATTTATCCATGAAACTAAGGAGGGTTTCCAGATCATCTTGGGAGTAATCAGTGAGCCCACAGAAGTAAAGGTTAGCAAAGGGAGAGGGAAAACAGATTGTCTAGATTAATTTTGATATATTTTGCAATATAGAAGACCTCCACTTATACTGTTTAATTTTTTGCTCAATATAAAAAGAAACCTTCGAAAATACGAACAGCTAAAATTTCACATCCATAGATAATTAATATTTCTGTAGTATTGACTACTTTCTCTGTATATTGTTTAATAAAGTTGTGATCATATTTGATTTTGTATTTTGCTTTTTATACGTAGTTATTTTCCATATTAACAAAATGTTTAAGCATTATAGTGGTTATACAATATTTTATCATTTACTTCTAACATAATTTACTTAAACATTACAGCATTATCTATTTAAGTTACTTCTAATTAGACGAACATATTTCTCAGTAAGCATTTGTTTTTACTTTTAACATCTTTGACATTGACCACGTTAATCATCTGGGATTTATTTTGTGTATGGGATGTAAAATAAGGTTCTAAAGTAAGATTTTTGGAAATAATTGATTTATGAATATTCCTTATTAAATACTAATAACAATATTCTTCACCACTGATTGATGAGAATCTGCTACCATACACATAACACATCAATCTTCTTGATGTTGTTTCTAGATACTCTATTCTTTTGGTGAGGTTGACTGTTCTTTGTAACAGTTTTTAAATAATGTAATTTTATAGACTTCATAGCTCAAAGAACCAGCCTCTCCACATAATTCTTTCTTTTCCAAATTTTCATAACTATTTTTCTTGCTTATTTTTCCACATATTCTTTTTTCCAAGTCCCAAGTATGTGGAATTTTTATTATAATTGGATTAAATCTGTAAATTTTTTTGAAAGATTAAATTCTTTATATGAATGTGACTTCTCATCAAGGGTTATCCCTTTATCTTTTTCTTTAATATAAAGCAAAATAATTTTCATTTATGTTCTACACATGAAGCATCTCTAAAATATATATAAATATTATTATAAGTTAAAAATAAAATGGTTTATTAGTATTGAAAGTGTCTATTGCATGTTTTAACTGATGATTGCCCTTATATAGAAATTGTTTTATTGTTGATGATTTAAAAAATATATATATAACAATATAGTATAGAAGATGTATAAGATAGATGGAGAAAAATTTCTTAGGAAATTATTCACCTAAAACAATCAGTATTATTTTTTTAATCCCTTTTGATCTTTTTCTTATATAAACAGAAACTAATTTCTTGATCTGTTTAATGGTAATATATATAAAATTAATAATTTTGACAGTCTTTTTGTTAAAAGATTGATTTTTTATTCATTTATAATCAGAAAATATTTAATAAGATCATTGTTCTATGTATTATAGGGTATCAAAAAATAACAACTTGTTTTTCATGAGCTTAAAATCATAAGAAGCAATTATGTAATGTAAATAATATATTCACGATATAGAGTATAGGTTTCAGGAAACAAAAAATGAAATAAAAATTAATTTTAACCAATCTGTGGCTAGTTCAAATATCTAGACACTCAATCCTTTGTAGCTCTAAATATTCTGTGATTGTATGACAGACATAATACCGCAGGAAATTAATAATTTAAGCCAATCTCAGTATTTTTTTTTAAATATAGTTTAATATATACAGGTTGGATTTATTTAAAAAGAATTTTGCATAAGATGTGAGTTTTAAGGTATCATCAGGTTTAAATTTTTCAAATTTTTATTTTCTTCATTTTCGGGTATTTGAATACATTCTGTCTTCCATTTTTATTCAGATAATCTGGCAGCATGGTGTTATGATGTTGAGGCTTTTTAGAGTTTACCATGTAGACTATCTAAACTCATTCAGTTGTTAAGTTCATCTTTACATTGTCAAATACATTGTTAAATTTCTGCGTGAAATACAGATACATTAATTTTCTCACTAATTATAAAATCTGTATTTGCCCATCAGAGTAATTTGAAAACACTGATTTCTTATGGCCCCTAGTCATATAGTACAGATTTTATTTGGATATGTATATGTGTGTGTGTGATTTTAGTTCAAATAAAAAAATATAAAATTATTAGAAAATATCAATTTATTTCCTATTTTGTCCAATTATCCTTTTCTATTTTGAAAGCAAAAGTCAATATAATGAAAATGCACTAGTTCCCCACTTACCCGTAGTTTCACTTTTTGCATTTCATTTAGCCATAGTCAACTGAAATCTGAAAGCAGATGAGTGCAGTACACTAAGGTATTTTGAGACAGAGAGAGAGAGAGAGACCACATTTATATAATTTTTATTACAGTATATTATTTTAATTGTCCTATTTTATTATTGTTAATTTCTTACTGTGCCCAATTTATAAATTCAATTTTATCATAAATATGTATGTATAGGAAAAAACATAGTATATACAGGATTCAGGACCATCCACAGTTTCAGGTATCCACCTGGGGGTCTAAGAACATATCCCCCACGGGTAAGGGGGAACTATTATATTAAATTAGAATATATTTCTAAGGATAAATCAGGAAAACATTTAAAAATACGTTGACTAATATTTATTTTACCCTTATTAAAGATATAACTGGTATAAATATAAGGAGAATGACGAATTGAATAGGAAGCTAGGACTTACAAGATTAGAGAAAGCATTCAAGTGACATAGGAAAATAAACTTTAAAATTAGCCTTTATGATGGACAGTTTGGGGTTCATCTGTATAGTAATGTATTTTGAGGGCAAAATAAGCATTACTTTATTCATTAAGTGTAGAAAGAATCCTCTCTTAATCATATAATTTTATTTAGAGTGAGTGTGTACTGAACAGCCTGTTATATACCTGCTAAGAAACAGTCATAGCCACCAACAAAAAATGTGTATAAACATAGACTGTAGGCATAATTTCCAAGTGTGAGGTCTCCAAAGAGAAGTTAGTTTTTTTTTTTTTTTTTTTTTATTCACACAAAACCACATTTAGAAAAGGTGGAAGCTGGAAATCAGGGGGAAGTGCTGAAAGAAGAGTTTTTTTCTTCTTCTTCTTCTTCCTCCTCAATGGTTCTAGCAGAGTTATTTCTGTCCCTCCAATAACAGGAAGGCAAAATGAGAGCTGATTATTCATCACCACTCCTATTTTTATTTCAGTTGACCCAGTTTAGAAATAGGAATACAAATAATTTCTGGCTTATTTTTATAGGCCATACTTCATTTTTCACGTTGGTTTTAAGTTAGTGGGTAGTTAACAATTCTGTTGAATATATTGCTATAGCTGTACTATATTCTCATGATGTTACTACATTGATTTTTTAGATATATCACCTAATTTTAATGCCATCCCTCAATATATGTGGCTTCATTAGCAACATTATATCAAGTGGTGATAGAAAATAATGATGTTTGGAAAGTGATTCACTTTACATTTGTATGTTAATCTTGCCTCTGCTGTCTTGGATATAGAGAATTCTGATGAGAATCATTCAATAACTTGCTTTCTCTAAGCATCACTTATATATGGTTTTAACAATAATAATTTGTTTTAAATTAGCTGAATTCATAAGCTTATATCTTTACTGTAATGGTCTAATATATAAATGCCAAGTTCTGCAAAATAGGTTTGTATTAACAATTAATGCTGGCAATACATGGTGTGTATTCAAAAATCATGATTATTTAGCCAGATGCGGTCATTTTACACAAAGTGCGAGGAAAAACATACTTTCATGTGTCATAAAATATACTTCTTTTTTGGGTGTATCTTCACAATTTTTGTTCAAAAAATAGGGCAGTAAAGGTTGACTTCGTCTATTTTAGGAATAAATAAGAGCTGGCTCAGAGCTACAAGACTAAAATTCTATTTGAAAATAACTACTTGAAAGTAAGGCTTGAGTGCTTTTGGTATCTAGCAAATCTCTTAGCTAAATGCCATCATTTTGATGGTTTAATAATGTATGTTTGCTGATTATGGGATGACAGTGATAAGTACAGTTTCCATTTATCTGGTTATATTTGAGAAATTAATGATTTATTTCTCTTCATAGCCATTATTAGGAGGCATCTGAGAGACTTAAGAGCTCAGAGGGCAGGGCAGAGCTTTTTCCTATACTCTGAGTGCTGGAAATGGCTCTGCCTGGACTACTTTAAAATGCAATCACCGACCTTGAGTTGACCTCTGACTGCCTCTTCTGTCCTGCACTCCTCCATCAGTTGCTGGGAGGATTTGGATATTTCCCACTAAGCTCTTGCATTTTTAGACTTACCTGTTTTAACTTGAACATTTCTTTTAGATGGATCTCATGACTTTCTTTTTGTTACTTCCTTCAGATAAATCTTCTTTTTAGATATTTATTAGTTGACTTTCTATGAAAAACAATAATCCATTTGTAGAACAGACTAATTCTGTTCTCATGATAGATTCCATGAGAACTGGGATCTTCTCAAATCAGAACACAACAGAAAGAACTTCTGGCACTAACAAATAAGTGTACTTCTCATTTGACTGAAACTTTATCTGGACCAGATTGCCTTTGTTACTAAAAGAATGTATTCATTCCTTAAGCATTTTTATTTGTAGTTAGAATTGTCTGTTGTTTTCATTTTTAAAGCTTGGCATGAAGTCTGGCAGAAGCTGGTTCTGTCCTCCATACTCTTTATTTTTTGATAGTGAAAGCACTTAAAAAGTCTAACAACAACAACAACAACAACAATAACAAAAATGACAAAAAGCAGTCAGGGATCAGACCAGAGAAGGAGATGTTGTTTAGAAGAGAAAAGTTAGGAAGCATTCATGAATTTATGGTGGCCCTTTGAGAATTGAATACTATTATTAATGACTGAGAGCCAGCCTTTTCTCTCTCTTCCCTTGCCCTGCTTCAGTCACACAAGCTGGAAAAGAGAGGTGATCTCACTAGAGTAGTAGGGACCCAGGGAAGTAGTATAAATTATTAAAATATATTAATAGTAGGCTCTTTAATGTGATAGCAAATGATTGTTTTTTGTCATGCTCTACATACGAGCTTCTATAAAATGGCTTCATATAGGCAGAATATAATCATATTTTGGTATAAAAAATGAATAATAGGAATTTTTAAAACTTAGCACCTTCACATATAAATACTATCATGCGTATATCCATATACAATGTATTTTAAATTTAAAAATTGTATTATGCTTTTCAATTGTTTAAAGCAGGGTATTATATTCTAAATATAAGAGCAGTGTTCACAAAATCTTGAGAGTAATCATGTTAGATTTATATTTATGTTTACTATTCCACATGTATACCTCTTTATATATATAATAGACACAGGTTCAAGAGCTGATTATTGGATAGCTCCTTAACCATAGAAGGTCACATGTTCCCCAGACAATTATCGTTCATTGTTGGATAGAGGATTAAAAAGATTAGAGAAGTTTGCTTTTATTATTTGCCTATTTGTGTATTTGTTTTTGGCCAGAGGAAAATAACATTGAACAGAAAACAAATATTTTACATGAAGGTTTTAAGAAATGAACTAACCATTTCCTTTTTGAAAGATTCCTGTTTGAATCAACTGCATAGAAAGAATGAGTTATGATTATATAATGACTTATAGGTATTTATGAATTGGTATAGGAGACTTATGAAAAGTATTTGTTTTAGAGAGGCCCAAGAAACTGGTTTGAAGAAATAGTATAAAAGGGCATGCTGAGGCAATACAGTCTTAGAGAGTCATTAAAGACCAGCATTACTAAACATCAATTTTTAACTTTTAATATTTATAATAAAATCACATTTTGATATAGTCTATATGATCTAAGAGTGAAAAATTTTTTTCTATTTAAAGTTCTTTAACACTCTTTTCTTACACACATTAAGTTTTCTCTCATTTCTACCTCCTATTCTGGTAAAATGTGAAAAATATAGCAAAGAAAATCCCTTGGACATATTGTATGTGTTTATTTAGAATACTTAAATTAATTAGGATTTTTTTTGTTAACGTTTGTAATTATTAAAAATTTCCTAATTAAAGCAAAGGAATGTATGTGTGTATACTTTTTCCAAAATTTTAACTTGGCATTACTCAGAGAACATCACTGTGATCACTGTGACATGTTATTTTGACAAACAAGTTTAAAAAAGTATTACAAAGCTAACGATTATTTCAAAGTTACATACTACTTGGATCCTATCGATCCTAGTGTCATTTAATTTACTTTGGGCAGAAACAGTCTTTGTCATGTTTTAGAACTTATGGATATTTGCTGTTTACTATCTTTTCTGCAGTCATTTTATATATTAAAAATGTGTAGAATGCAGTTTGGAGTTCAAGCTTCTTTTGGGCGAAAGTGTAAAACCAAAGATTAACTCATCTAGGTGGGACCTATTAAAATTGAGGGAAGACCTATTTTCATTGAGGCCTTCAGAAATGGATCAACTACATTGTAGTTTCCTTGGCTCCTCACCCCAGTCTATCAAGTTGAAAGCTGTCATAGGACAAGAAATTTAGCCCTTAAAAACTCTGATTTTTATTCCAGGAAAGGTCTTGATACTATTTAGCCCTTGAACTCAGTGGTATCTCAATTTTTACATGTCTTTTTAGTTTTAATGGTAACGAATGTTGTATTGATTTTTTAAAAATAATCTCTTTTCCAAGCAAGTATATTTTGTTAAATACATTATGATTTTGGCAGCATCTCCAGTGGGCTCAACATACTAACTTGGTAACATGATCAATGAGCAGTTTCAGATATACTTTTTTCAATTGTTTATTTGATTGATTTTATCTTTCAACTAGGGAGCACTTAGATTTTTTCTCCTTACATTTCTTTAGGTGACGTATTATGATTACCACCTTGTTAAAGTAACTCAGTAGAGATTTGGTTATAGTTAAGGTTATAAAACCTGAAGCAATTATTCTTTTGTTAAGGGGGCATTTCCCTTCTCATTTTTTTCCTGTGAATATGTGAATGGTAAAGGCCAAAGTATCAAGAAGGGTGTGTTTCATATAGTTTTTGGATCAAGAACATTCTCTTTCCCCAAATAGATGTGGTTGTTTGTTTGTTTGTTTTTGAAGTATTACCTTTTGTTAGTTGTTTTATGATTTTCAAATATCTAGTGACATTTCATCTAATGTCTCACATTGGCCTATATCACTGAGCACTTAAATAGAAAGGAATTGATATTAGTACATCATTATCATTGCTCAATTAAGTTTCCCCATGTAAAAGCCTCCTTTAGGAGATTTTAATTGCTGGTGTGGTTCAGATGAGCAGACACTGTGTTGTGTTCTTTGACACTCATTCTAGGCCTTAGAGGTATCCATCCACTTTATCTGGTCATCTTATCTTACACATGCTTACATGTAATTGGGCCTTACTAGATTTCTGCCAAAGATAATTTTATCTCGTACATGTTCAGTAGTCTTTGTCTTATAGTTCTAGAATCACTTATTGGTTAGTGAAATTCCTTTGTATATATGATTCTAAATGTTGTATATCCAGAGGGTCAGTTTTCACCTATGAAACAAAGCTTGGTGTCCAGATGTCTTTTGGGATCTCTCTGTCTCTTTCTGTCTCTGTTTCTCCCTAGCCTTCTCACACTCTCCTGGCCTGAATGAACTTTGTAATAAAAAAGTAATGAATGTATTGAACGTATTGTATTCTAGAACTATTACAAGGATGTAATGGGAAAATTATTTTAATAATAAGTTGTCTTGAAATTCCTTATGATTTCCTGATAATTATAAAGTGCTAACCTAGACATATATTAGAAAGATAGGTCATTGATCCAGAACGATAATGTGTTTCATTTGTATTTAATACTATGCTGAATTAATTTTCTGCATTTAATACACCCCAAGTGGTGTTGAGATTTAACAATAGATGGTTTAGAAAAAAATATCTAAATAGAATTTATTTTGATTACTTATAAAGTCCTTTTTATCTGTAATCTCCACATATAGTTTGACTACATGATCATTATTTCAATAAATCATTTTTATTATTAAAATCAAATGTTTTAAAAAATTTTTTTTATTTAAAAATAAAACTCAATTTCAGCTTTTCATGTTCTAATATCACAGCATCTGTGGTTGCATTCCAGTATTACTATGCACTTCAATGGAATTTTAGAATTAATATGTTTCACTAAATTTTTACAACAAAGTAACAAGATAAATACAGGGTAGCAGCTTTGTTTGCATTAAAAATGTTCTTACTTGGTGGCTGAATGGGAGAAAAGCTAAATACAAGGCATAATGTATATTTCTCCGCCAATGGAGGATTTTGTTTGGTTTTTATTGATTTTTTTTACATTTCTATCTCCTCTACAAGGCAGTGGACTCTTGAAGGCAGAAAATATTAATCTCTATTTTCTTAACATCTAGTGCATAAAATGTGCTCAATAAATTCTTATTGGAATGATTCATAATTCATAATGTGGGAAAATATTTCTTCCATATTATTTTATGATGACTTTTAATTTAACTATAATTTAAATGTAAATGCAATTTTAACTAATTTATGAGATATTCAAAATTTTGGGCTAATTGATATCATCTCAGATTTTAAAATATTGTCCCATATACCATGGGGACTGGAGGTGAGAATGACATTGTCCCTGCATCCAAACTATCGCTGGATGGGGAGGCTGTAGGCAGGGACACTAAACTGAACCCTTAGCCATTGTCTAGATGAGTAGCAATAAAGATCAGAAATAGAATGGTGGAAATGGAAATTTAAAGGTAACAGACTAATGGGAGAGAAGAAAAACTCAAATTAATTTTGCAGCTGATTTGATGTTGAATATAAAGAAAAGGGAGGAGTCAAGAATTATGGATTTCCAAGTCAGATAATGAAGAATTATGTCCTCTTCAGGGAAAGCAGATAATAGCTATATAGATAGAGATTCATTAGTTTAAATAAATTTGAGTTTGAAGCATCAGCAAGTGGGAAAAAGTACAGATACAGAGTAATACCGGAATGTTTGCAACTCAGGAGACATTTAAGATCTGGATATCAGATTTGAGTCATAAAATATTACAGCTAAACAAGAACTACTACCAAGTTTAATTTGGTTTCTGAATAAAGTGACTGCATGGAAAATAGTTTAATGCAGCCAATGTCTCAGAAATAATAATGAAGTGAAGACTGGAATCTTCATCTTTTTTCTCAACTCATTTTTCCCAATTTCTCACATATAATTAAAGATACAGGAATATATATGTAATATTTTTGGTTAAGAATGCAATAAAAGAAGAGGCCAAAGAACTAATTCACCTACTTTAGATGCAAAAGAAAAAAAAAGAATACTATTAATAGAAATATTGGATAATATTGTTAAAATCAAGAAAGGACTTTTTCATTCTAATTTTCTAATTTTTTTAGGCGCTGGCAGTTGTATGAAGTGTTATCTTTATTTTAGGTAGGTAAGCTTCTATTGTGAAATATGTGTCCTTCATAAAGTATATCAGTGCTTCCCATCTTTGATATTCTCTCATGAGATCTGAGAAAATGATTACCTCTGAGATCTGAGATCTCATACATTTTTCTTACTAAGCACTGTTGATAGAAACCACAACAACAAAATCACAACAACAAAACCTTTATCATGTAATTATTGTAAGAATCTAGGGAGTCATGATAAATGGTTGTTTTTTATAGAAAAGTTTTCTTCAACTTACATTAAGCTATTTTAATCAACAAAATATGACAAAATTAACCTAAACTAAGGAATTTGAATAACACAATCTGTTAGATTTACATATTCAGCACAGGATAAGTGGATTTTCCTCCGTGTGAAAAATATTTGGTATTTAATAGGTCTTCTCAATATTCCAGGTAGATCTTAGGCAGGATTGTATTCTAAAGCCAGGTAAATGTATCTGTTGTGAGTTTCCTTATAAAGTATTTTCTTCACTTATTGCTCTTACAGTAACATGAACAATAAAGATAATTATATTTGTCATGGGTTTATTTGGAAGTTCATTCAAAAGGAGAAAAAATATATAGTTTTAATTTTTATTCTTCCCCACTCTCACCCACAGAAAGCTTTTTTTCATTAGTTGTAGTTGAGATATTCCTCATGTATTAGTAGTGACAGCACTTGATTATTGTTTAATTAAGGAGCACTGCTCTCTTATCTGTCTTGACTGAAGAAAGATAGAGAAAGACAGAGAGGGAGAGGGACAGAGAAAGTAAAATTAAAATAATGACTTGGTATTGTGAAATGCACCATTGTTTTATGACTTGAAGAGTGATCCACTTAGAAACATTTATCAGATCTCTTTTTCTAAGCTGATAGAGGGTTGCAGGTGCAAGAAAAACATTTTTTTTTAATATTCAAAAGATCTCTCAATTAAACTACCATTACATGGAAAGAAAATAGTATTGTACATTAGAAGATGTAACTATTATCACATTTAAGACATTTTTTAAAATTTTAAATTCTTTAATTCTTTGACTTAAATTACTAGACATGTTTATAAAGGGGTAGAAGTTTTGGCAACTGGAATGTGTATTCACACACATATATACACATACATATATGTATACACATATATCTATGTGTGTATAATATATATTTCTTTAAAGAAAATATGGTTATTTGTCAAAATATCATATCCTTTATTTTACATTTTTTTTAATTTCAAAAACTTAGGGGGTAAAGTATTTTTTCTTATGTGGATAAATTATATCATGCTGAAGTCAGGACTTTCAATGTACCCATCACCAGAATATTATACATAATATATTCTATAGGTAGATTTTTATTCCTCACTCCCACTCTCATCCTCCCCTCTTCTTAGTTTCTGATGTCCATTACTGCTATTTATGACTATATGTCCTTCATTAGCTCCCATTTATAAGTGAGAACATGTGGTATCTGTTTGTCCATTCCTAAGATACTTCATTTAGGATAATGATCTCCAGTTCTATCCAAGTTCCTGCAAAGACATTACTTCATTCCTTTTTAAGGCTGAGTAGTACTCCATGGTGTATGTATATATACCACATTTTCTTTATCTACTTATCAGTTGATGGGCACTTTAAAGTAATTTAAATAGTTTTATTAAAAATTAAATTAAAACATATATATTAGTATAATGATACTTATATTTGTCCACCAGAGTCATCCGATAGATGAGTAGAGTGAATATTATTAAATATTTATTAAGTATTATTAAAATTTATTAGAAAAGCTGAGTTTGAGCAATTTATAAATAAAGAGACTGAAAGCTGGTGTTCCATGTGTGAAATGGCTGTTTCAGAGACAACTCCAGAATTCTAAGTTTTCTGATCTGATTCCATCACCATTTCTTTGGATCAGTTGTTGTTGTCACTGTTAGTGTGTTTGTCAGTTGTCCATTTTGGCATAACAAATTCCCACAAAATTTACAGCATAGAAGAGCAAGTAATTATTACTTCACACAGTTTATAAGGGTCAGGAATCTAAGAGCATGGTAGTTTTTGCTCCAGGTCTCTCGTGAGGTTGCTGTCAACCTGTTGGCCTTGGCTGTAGTCTCTGAAAATTATTTGGGGCTAGAGGTTCTATTTCCATCCTCACTTTATATTACTGTCAGCATGAGGCTCAAGTTCCTTACCACGTGGGATTCTCCACTGAGCTGCTCCCAATACGGCTTTCCCCAGAGAGTGATTGCAGAGAGAGTGAGAGAGAGCCCAAGATGGAAGCCACACCCTTTTTATAACCTAGTCTCTGAAGTCATATCCCATCAAATCTGCGGTGTCCTGTTCTTAGAAGTGAGTCCCTAAGTTCGGCCCACACTCAAGGGGATGGCAATTAAACTTCACCTTTTGAAGGAAGAAGTATCAAAGAATTGGTCATCATATCTTTAAAGCTACCACAGGGTTTGAGGGTGTACTTTTCCCTCTTCCTCCTTAGGTCTCTTTTCAGTGCTATGGTTGTTTTATATCTTCAGTTCTTCAGTCTTATTTTTTTTTTGAAAATCTTCAGAGTATGTGGTGAAGAGCTAAGAATATAAAGAATGATGATAGTGATGATGATCATGTATATTTATATATTCAGATACTTATTAAAAGCTTACTATATCCTAGTCACTGAAATAGACACTTTACATTCATTATGTTAATCTGCACAACAATCCTATAAAATATGTAGATATTCATCTTCCTTTTTTAGATGAAGAAACTAGAACTCAGAAGTTAAATAACTTGTCTAAGGTTGAATAATTTATAAGTGACAGCTTTAGACTCTAAACTCAGGCTGCATATCTGAAAAATATATATGTATAGGAAAATGTATATATATATATAACTAGATTTTAAAAACTTAAAGTTTATATGAAATTCCAAACACATAAATATTTTTTTGAATTTTTGTAAATTTTAAATATTTAATTGTCAAAAAAAGATTGACTATATTCAAGGTGTACAATGTGATGATTCGATATGTGAATACATTGTGTAATGTTTACCACAATCAAATTATAGTTGAACTTTGAACAACAAGGATTTGAACTGCACAGGTCCACTTTGGTTTTTTTCCAACCAAATGCAAATTGAAAATACAGTATTTGCAGGATGTGAAACCCATGTATTATATGGAGGTTCTGTAGGGCTGACTCTGGGACTTGAGAATACATAGATTTTGGTATGCGGGGAGGGTCTGGGACCAATTCCCCCACCCCCGAGTATACTGAGGGATGACTATAATTAATATATTTACCCCAACCTATGCTATACATTAGATCCCCAGAATTTGTTCCTCTTACAACTGAAAGTTTGTACCATTTCATCAAAATCTCATTTCCCCCACATCCCAGCCCTTAGAAACTACTATGCCACTGACTGTCCGTTCAAATTTTTAAACTTCCACATATAAGTGAGATTATATAGTATTTGTCTTTCTGTGCCTGCCTTATTTCACTTAACATAATGTCCTCCAGGATCATCCATATTGTTGCAAATAGCAGGATTTTCTTCTTATTTTATGGCTGAATACTATTCCACTCAGTGTGTAAGTGTGTGTGTGTGTGTGTATGTGTATTCTTTATCCCCTTTATAATTGTGGGAATATTATCCACATCTTTATCCATTCATCTATCCATTCATCCATCAGTGGTACTTAGATTATTTCCACATCTTCACTATTGTGAATAATGCTGCAATGAGCATGGCTGTGTAGATACCTCTTCAAGATACTGATTTCATTTCCTTTGAATATATACCCAGGAGTGGGATTGCTGTATCATATGGTACTGAAACATTCATACTGCTTTCTCTAATAGCTGTACCAATTTACATTCCCACCAACAGTGTACAAGGGTTCCATTTTCTTCATGCCATCACCAAAATTTGTTATCTCTTATCTTTTTTATAGTAACCTTTCTAACAGGCATGTGGTGATATTTCATTGTGGTTTTGATTTGCATTTTTCTGACCATTGGTGATGTTGAGCATCATTTCATATACCTGTTAGCCATTTGTAATTCTTCTTTACAAAGAATGTCTATTCAGATGCTTTGTCAATTTTTTAATTGGGTTATTTGGATTTTTTTGTTTGTTTTGTTTTTATTTTTGCTATGGAATTGTGTGAGTTCCTTTTATATTTTGGATATTAATCCTTTACCAAATATATGGTTTGTAAATACGCTTGCAATTTTTAAGGAATATATATTTTATTAAATATTAGTGTTTTTCTCCACTTACCCTTTAAACATGGTCCAATTAAGATACTTTCAGTATACTGTAGATTCTCATTAATATCCTTCCTTTCTTGTTACCTTGTTATCTAGAATTCTTGCATGTCAGGACAATTTCTTCATCTGCAAAGGCCTAATATTAGGAGGAAATTTTTACTTTGCTTGAGTGTGTATAATATCTGGAAACTTGGTTAACTTTTAGTTTTAATATAAGATTTTGGCTTTATATATTGCCCAATATTATTAAAAGGAGAATTCCCAGTAGTTTTTATATACATCTATCTCTTAAAAGTACTGCCTCTTATTATATTACCTATTAAAACAATAATAGGAAAGAAACTTAGCAGAATGTAAACAAAAAAGTAATTTCATTGAAACATGGAAGGAAAACACTCCTTGGTTTCAGATTTGCTCACAATGTAATGTACAAAGGTGTACCCCAGAAGTGTTCCTTATAAATTTTTCATATTGGTTTCTGTGATCTTTCTTTGCACAGGAAGGATTTGTTGTATGAATCTTTAATCTAAGTGTGATACACCAATTTCCTATTGAATTGCCTCAGACCAGAAGGAAAGGTACAAAGATAGTGCTTCTTACTTAGAGTAGAAAACATAACAAAACCAGTCATGTTAAACAAGGAAAGTTATGGATATTTAATAGCTAACACTTGCTTTAATAAGCAAGATGGGGGCTGAACAGAGAAGAGCTGTGGAAGACAGACCATTTGATGTGACAAATAGTGTTCAGCTTGTGTGACAGAGGTCCCTATACTGAGGATTTCCACTCTGGCTTCAGCCAGGGAACTCAATGATAAAGAACCTCTTGCTACTCTACTCTTTATTACAGTAGCTAGCTCAAAAGGTGTGCCTATAGACAAGAAAGAAAATCTCTTGCAGAGAAGGAAAAAATAATTTAAACTCCTTGATTTAAAATGTGTTTTGAATAGTCTTTCAAGCAACCAACTTAATTAATATAAATCAATAGATATTTCAGACACTCTTTGAAATCTGAATAAATTAAGAGTGGGAAGCCAAGAGAAGGAAGCCCCTACAGTGGGAAAGCCGGTCACTTGTACCAGCTATGCCTATTCATAATGAGATATCTTGGGGGGCGGATCCGAGTCTTCATGTTTCATATGTACCTTATACATACAGCCTGAAGGTAATTTCATGCAATATTTTTAATAATTCTGTGCATAAAACGAAGTTTGTGTTAAGTAATGATGTATGAAATTTTCTACTTGTGGCATCACATTGGCACTCAAAAAATTTTGGATATCGGCCCGGCGCGGTGGCTCACGCCTGTAATCCTCGCACTCTGGGAGGCGGAGGCGGGTGGATCGCCCAAGGTCAGGAGTTCGAGACCAGCCTGAGCAAGAGCGAGACCCCGTCTCTACTAAAAATAGAAAGAAATTAATTGGACAGCTAAAAATATATAGAAAAAATTAGCTGGGCATGGTGGTGCATGCCTGTAGTCCCAGCTACTCGGGAGGCTGAGGCAGAAGGATCGTTTGAGCCCAGGAGTTTGAAGTTACTGTGAGCTGGGCTGACGCCACGGCACTCTAGCTCGGGCAACAGAGTGAGACTCTGTCTCAAGAAAAAAAAAAATTTGGATATAGTAGCATTTTGGATTTCAGATTAAGGATGCTCAACTTGTATTGTTATTTTGCAGATTACAAAATGGATGTAATGAATACTCATTTACCTCATATGTGAAGAACAGTGATCCATCCCAAATTTTATATTTAAGGAGGCCTAGATTATTTTCATTTTCCTTCTGCCCCATCAAACGTTCCTCAGAGCTGATTTTAGTGAGGTATCTGGATGGAACACATTATATAACTGAAAACGTTCATTTGGTTATTTATCAAAAATAATCTAAGTTAAACAGATATTTAAATCATCTATACCCACTAGAAACCTGATATACTTAAAAGTATAGGTATTGGAATGAAAGAGAATAAAAAAGTTATAAAAATTTTCCTAAAGTTAACTTTCTAGGGAGGAAAAATTAATTAAAATAGAATGTGAAAATACAGATGGGCAAAGTCCTAGTGCCTTTGGAACTAAGCCTTTTTCCTCAACTTGTGTTTATAGACATGTGGGTGTGTACATGTACTTATGTGTGTATAATGGTTTCTTCAATGAGCAAATATTTCAAGTTCTATTGTAGAGTTGGGAGAACAAAATGACCATAAAAATGGAGAAAATCATATGATAAACATAGCAGATAAAAAGCTGAGAGTGATGGCTAGAATTTAATACAATCAATATAATAAATGTTATATATGTAACAAATCAGATCTGTATTAATAAATTTTGACTAGTGACTCTTAAAAAGTTTTAAAGTTTCAAAAATCAATTGTTTGATCTATAGAGCTAGAAGTCATTGGGTTAGCAACAACTTTTCATAGAAGAGGACCTGTAAGAACTAGAACATTGTGTTTACTAAACAGAATTTAAACTCATGAAAGGAGGGGTCAGAGATCATCAGAAGAAAATGTAAGTGCTAAAACAACACTCCTTCAACTAGTTCTGTCACAGAAATATGAATACAGCAGGCAGGATGCATTTAAGAAAACAGAATCTTTTATCAGAATCTACTAAAGATGTAATGGGAAAAATGCCACAAGATTATCCAATTAACCTTTTATAACCATTGTTAGAGATAACAGCTCATGACCAGATTTCATCATCGTAAGTACTGACCTGTTTTCAACACAATTCAACTATAACTACAGATGTTCTGATTTTCATATATTTGTTCATTTATCTGAGGCACAGGAAAGGCAAATGAAAGCTTTACTATTTTTCTTTGTCTTTCTGTTGTATAATAGAAATAATTACAATTGTTACTTCTGGCTAAACTTACCTCTATTTCTTCATTATATCTTCATGTTGTCTGAAATAATGTATTATTCTTTAAACAAAGTTTACTTGAAAAGAATATTTTATGAGACGAGAGAGAAGTTTACTTCTCTTTTTGGAATCTTTAACATGTAATTTAAAGCCTGGGGAATAGATACCATTTTTTCCCATTTTTAGCTGCATTTCAGAAAAGAAAGTGTTTTCTTGAGAACCTTCAAACCAAATGAAAACAAACTTCCTCAACAACCAAAGAGTTTAGAGATTAAAAGCTTTTTAGTTCTTTTTGTCTTTTGAGTAAAATAAAGTTTAACCCCCCCCACACAAGATTATGTGTTTAATTTTCTTGAAATATTAGAAATTTTAAAAAAAAATTTATTTAAGTAATTATTAAATTATAAAAGAAAATCACTTAAGAAAAAAATCAGTTAATAAAAAGCCATAGAAATAAAGCAGGAGAATAACTATAGTAAGAAGATTATGTAGAAAAGGTTTATAGAAATTAAGCAGAAGAATAAAAAAATAGCAAACATAGAAGAACATACCGAGATGACTATGGCTGTAAGAAGCCTATTCCCCATGGAAGGGGAAGGCAATCAACAAGTTTTTAAACACTTGAGAAAGAGTCTGCCTCTGGAAATTTGAAGACCGAAGTGTTAACAATGATTTATTTCCACTTAGTCTTTTTCTTGGAACCCAAGCCTTGTAAAGATTATTAACTCAAGGTATTTTAAGCAAAATAATTCTAGTGAAGGAAATGAAATGTGTGAGATGCTAGAAAGAGCAAGGCAATAATAGTCTGTTTCCAACAGAATCTATCTCCTACCTGCAAAGTTATTGTTCACTTTAGGGAAAAAAATGTGACTTTTAAAGGGGAGACTACTTGGAAATTATATTTTTTATTCTTTTCCTATCATTTCAACATCTCTCTGAGGGGGTGTGAATGTCCATGCCTCTAGGAAAGACAGATAAACTCATAAATTTCTTATTGCGCCCACGGATATTTGCCGAGTACCTCTCTGTCCTTTCAGAGACACATTAACTGAAATTTTGCCTCTATCTTGTCCTTTTGTCCGCATCCCATGGAATTTTGGCAGCTTCATCTATGTAAAGCAGAACTCTGATCAATGAACAATGACAAAGTACTCTTTCGTGAGCCTTGGTTATTTTCTAGGCACCATGCTTGTGTTCAAATAGTGTACAAACACTATTTTCTTTAATCATAATAGCAACTATGTATTGTTAGATGCTGTGCTCATTGTGAGCTGGTACTTAAGCTACGCTGTATCCTCAAAGAGAATCCAAAATTCATAGCCTGCCGTTCAAGGTGCTCCCTGCTTTGTTCCATCTATTGTTTTATTAATTTCTACCCTTTTATTTCCTGTGTTATGTTTTTGTCAGACTAGTCTATTCACTTCTCCTAAAGCAGTAATATATAATATGTGTTTTCCTACTCATATTTCTTCTTTTTGTTCCTATAATATTATATATCATCCCCCCAAATATAATTACCATACTAAATCTTTCTTGAGTCTCTCTTACAGTATAAATAAGTATTTATTTTCCTGTGGTTATTGCATCTTTTTTTTATTATTTTTTTTATTTCAGCATATTATGGGGGTACAGATGTTTAGGTTATGTATGTTGCCCTTGCCTCCCCATTCCCCCCCAAGTCTGAGTTTCAAGTGTGCCCATCCCTTGGATGGTGTGCATTGCACTCTTTGTGTATGCAAATGCCCGTCCCCTCCTCTCCCCTCCCCCCGCCTGACATCCAATAGATGTTATTCTTATATGTACACTTGTGTGTTGATCAGTTAATACCAATTTGATGGTGAGTACATGTGGTGCTTGTTTTTTCATTCTTGGGATACTTCACTTAGTAGAATGCGTTCCACCTCTATCCAGGAGTATACAAGAGGCATCTTTATTCTATAATTTGTCTAGAAATTATTTCATAGAGGAAACTCGTTCAGGAAATATGTTTATTCAGTTCCATATAAAGGCGAATTCACGTTAACCATCCTTATTATAGAAGCTTGCCCATGGAAGAATGTTAATAGGTTTGCATTGAATTAGAGCCTGCTATCTGCAAAGCACTTTACTCATGTAAGACACTATCTTATATGCTGCAAAGAACATAAGAGAATATAAGGCAAAGTCTATGTCCTTAAATAATTTATATTTTCTCAATAAGGCAAAAGCATACAGTATAGTCAAATAGCCAAATGTTCAGAGTATTAGAGGACGTTATATAAGTACAAAAATAAAATATAAATGTTTAAGAACTTTAAAGGAGGGGGACATCACGATAACCTGGGTGGCCTGAGATGACCTGATGGAAGGGACAGAACCTGAGGTCAGCCTGAAAGATAAATCACATTTGAATAGGCACAGAATGGTACTAATAGCATTCAAAATGGCAGGAAAAATGCAATAGAGTGATCTGTTTACAGGTGCTCCTTGACTTATGATGGGGTTACAAACTGATAAATCCATCATAAGTTGAAAATAGTATGTCAAAAATGCATTTAACATACCCAACCTACCAAATATCATAGCTTGGCTTAGCCTACCTTGCTTAAATATTCAAAACACTTACAGTAGCCTACATTTGGGCAGAATCTTCTAACATAAACCTTTTTTAATAATAAAGTGTTGGATATCTCATGTAATTTATTGAATACAGTACTGAAAGTGAAAAATAGAGTGGCCGTATGGGCTCAAATACAGTTTCTACTGAATGTGTATCATTTTCACACCATTGTAAAGTTAAAATATCATAAATTGAACCATTGTAAACTGAAGACCATCTGTATTTTCAGGGATTAATAAAAGAGCAGATTTGATTTCCAAGTTGAAGCACTTGGATTTAGCTTCATGGGTGATGGGCACTAGTCCAGGTTGTTCGTTTACATGGGAAGACAATACAGTAGTGGTTATATTTGGAGTCAGATGCCTGGCTCTACCTTAAGGAACTTCCTTGGTATTTCTTTTATTCAATTTCTTCCTCTGAAAAATGGAAATAATAAGAGTTCAACTAGTTGTTGCAAGGTTTAGATTACAAAATGCTTATAAAGTAGTTAGAACAGAATCTGACAAATGATACTCAAACAGTATGAAAATATCAGTTTCCACTAGGAATTTAGGAATATTAATTTAGCAGTTGTATATGTGAAAATTTGGAATAGTAGTAATTTTAAGCAGAAAATCTAGTTAAATATTAGAAAAACTAATGCATCATATGGAATTGCGACACATGGTTCTTAACAAGAGTGCCAGGAGAATGAAAATGAACGGAAATGCATGATGGGTACTACGATAAAACTACTAACACAATCAGTTATAGTGAATGGAGGTGATGGGAGGTGTCAAGGAAATATAACGTTTTGAGCTTGAACAACAGAAAATACGATTATTTATTTAGTTTGCTTTTTTAACTGTTTTTTAACACTGTTTTAAACAGAGAGTTGAATTAAAGTTGAATTTAAGACAGTCGATGCTGAGTAGAGTCATACTGAATCTGGTACATGCCTCACACATAGAAGTCACTCAATGATTCTGCTGTTGAGGAGCAGAACAAGTGAGGTCCTCCACAAGGCTATTCTTGATTTTATTGAAATAAGGATTATCCTAAGACTCAGATATTACTTATATACAATTTAGGAATCTTATTATAAAAGAAAGTTAAGGAAATGTATATAAACTCTGATTTTTATGATCTACAATGCAGAATTCTTGTTCAGATTCAAATAACTATCTCCTCCTTTATTATGGGGTTAGATATGATTTGCCTTTTATCTAGGGAAATGTTGACTGCTATATTTCAGAATATTTTTATTTTACCCATGACTTAGCATATTGGTAAAGGCAAACATTACTTTTTAGCAGTAGCATTGGTTCTCCATAATCCTGTAATTATCCCAGTTAAGAGAACTTTGAAATCAGATTCATTTGCAGATACAATTGTTTATATTTTGTAAGTATTTCATTAAGATATTCTTCCAAGAGGTCCTGTGATGAGCTCTGTAAAATAAAATCCTTATTTGACATATCCAAAGATATACTTCTTAAAGTCTTATGCATATTTCTTTGTTAACCATTAACCTTATGCCAGTTGGTTCTTTGTCACCAAGTGACATATAGATTCTGATAACCTGAATAGGGTAATGGAAAAGTCCTCTGCCTTTACTGTCAAATTAAAAATCCTAAAATGTTTGAAATACATGACCTTAATGCCAAAATAGCCTCAGGTTCTCAGGAACAGGATAGAGTTAAGTCATTTCTTATGTATTCAAAGTAACCTGAAAACCAGGGTCAGCCCCAGTGGGTGGAGAGTGAGTCCTGAGTTGACTCAGGACTATACTTAGCTTTAAGGCTAATGGCTTATGACTATGTCTAGCTGAGGAGTCATGTGGGGTAATACATTCACAGCTTAACTGCAAAGGCAGGAGGGATCTTATTTTCAGCAAGGAAATAAATGTACCAATGCTAGAAATGGAGCTGAAATTTGTATGTATGGTTAGCACAGGTATTAATAGTTAACCAATCCACCTGTGGTAGGAAGAATTTTAAGATGGTCCCTAAGCTTCTCTCCTCCAGATACACATGACTTGTATAGTTCTTTCCCTTTGAGTGTAAGCTGGAATAAAATGAGTTCTCACTCCTTTGACTGTATTATATTATATGGCAAAACAAATTTTGCAGATGGAATAAATTCCATAATCAAGTGACTAGACGTTATCCAGACCTAATCAGGTAAACCTTTAAAAACAATAAGAAACAGTGAGCAGTGAGCAAGAAACTGTTCATCAGATGGCCTTAAAAAAGCAAACTCCCATGTTGTGGAGGAGGCTACCTGGCAGGGAATAGCAGGAGGCCCCTAAGAGCTAGGGACCTTATTCATACAGCCACAAGAAACAGAATTCTGCCAACAACCTGAATGAGCTTAAAACAGGACCTCAAGCTGTAAGTGAGAACATAGCCTGGCTAACACCTTCATTTCAACCTTGCGAGACCCTGCTCAGAGAACCTTGGTTATGTCATTCCTGGACTTCTGACCTCCAGAAATTGTGAGATGAAACATTTTTGTTTAAGCCACTATATTTTTGATCATTTTTTACACAGCAGTAGAAACTGATGCACAACCCAGAGATCTAGTATCTTCGTGCCCGATAATTTATGTGGGGGCAAAAAATAATTTTGGGGAATAAAGTAAAACTTTCCAGAGCTTAAGTTTAGACATATTCTGGTATATCTACCAAAGTCTGTGTCAGTAATTTGTGGTTTACAATAGTGGTGGAAAGCAAATTATCAGGATGTACTGTGCTGTCCATAAGGAAAAACTATTCTTATTTAATGATATCATCATAATGGAGCTGGATGTGGCAACCGTGACTAAAGAAGCAAAGCGAGTAATGCTTCAGTCCACCCTTTCTTGAATCTGTCCAGAACCAGTGTGTACCTACCCCACCCCACCCACCACTGCCACCAGTGAATTTTATGCACCTAGGAGAAATGATTGCCTGAGTCAAATGGAAAGAATTGAACTTTTGTGCAACCCATGTTCCTAAGGTGCTGTCCAAGAAGGTTAAACTCAGAGGATTCTGTGAGTTCCCTAACTGACATCAGAAAAGAGAGAACATTGTGGTGGAAGGTAGAGTGGTAAGGTCATCAAGCTGAGGTAAGGGCCGAGCAGTGGCTAGAAGCAGAGAGGTAGCCCTGTGAGCAGCAACCTTCAGCAGGTTTCTAGCCCTTGTCTGCTGAAGGCTTCAGCAGAGAGCAATCAACAATGAGCAGCAAGGTCAGGTGGCATTTTTGGCAAAGCAACTGGCAATTACTTGGAGCTACATGGCAGTCACAAAACAACAGCCTCAGCACCAGGCCAGAGCCAAGCAAGAGTAGCATCCTGATTTGATCCCTGGAAGCATGTAGAATACCTAATAGAAAGGGCCATGAAAAGTGTATCAGGAGTGTGGCAGAGGAAGAAGCTGAGGTTTGACCATTTCACCAATGAGTGCTCTCAGACTACCAAATTGGCGTTTGGATTTTTAAGGTGACATTTGTTACCTGCTGTCTTTACAGTGCAGAAGCACTGAGATCTGCTAGTTTAAAAATAACTTTGCCAGGGGAGCTTATCCATGCATCTCTTGTCTTGCCATGGCAAAGCCACAGAAAATGAATGTTGCAACTCTCTAGAAGCCACAGAAATCATTAGACCATGTTTGTTTCCTCCTCAGAAAAGGTCAAGAAATGCTGCCATCTTCTTCATCTTCCTTCACAAACTGCTTTAGACTCAGCACACTTCTAAAGGACTTTAAAGTTCCTTTATTAATTTCATGTTATTCGCGGCTTTCTGAATCGCTTACCATTCCGTTGCTTTTTCTACTTTCTGTTTAATTGGGGAAACTTAATTGCTGTCTTCTTCATTGACTTCTACTTGACCTGTCTGTAACACTTCTCTCTTGGTAGTCCTTTCAGATGGCATAGCTCTTCACTTCTTCGCCACCAAGCTGGCTGGATCCCGTGATTCAGATTGGTTAGATGTATCTCTATCATGACTGTATTTAAGGCCTTCTCACATTTTTTTATTGAAAAAATTAATTGATAGTCACCCTGGTCTATATTCGAATGAAAGTTTCTCATGATTTTTATTTTTATGATCTCTATATTTCTACCTTTTAAAGCCAGGAATTCCATAGTGATAAATATGTTAACCATTTTTTTTCTTTATTGGTTGATCCTATCTTATTTTCAATTTATATTTATCTCCTAAACTATGTATGTGGGTATATAGTATGGTATATGCATATGCCAAATGGTATATATACACATATTTTCTTAATTTCAAAGATGCTGTAGTTTATAAAAGTATTGATAATTGTGCTTCTAAGAGGAATAAATATAAGAAAGAATTTTAGTTCCTTCTAATTTGAGGTTGTTGATAGCTTACATCCCTTTTAAGGATGAGGGGAGGGGACTGCCATTTTTTAAGGAAGGAATAGTAATTTTGCTCAAATAAGTATTATCATTGCTCATGTTTGGTAAGGCTTTTATAAATGCTGAATTTTCATTATTCCCATTGTGTATTATCCAGGTAAGCCCCTGGCTACCTACGTGGAGGTGACATTGCATATTTGTTAAGAGGGTAGAGTCTGGAGTAAGATTGCCCAGGTTGACATATTGATTACATTACTTGCTAACAATATGAATTTGGGCATGTAATATAAGTTCTACTCCTCCATCTCTCAGGTTCTTTACTTGTAAAATGGGAAATAATAGAGTAGTTGTAAAGAGGATTAAATGAGTTAATTCAAATAATATTCTTAGAGCAGTACCTGGTATAATGTGTTTGATAAATAGTAACAATTATTATTGATATATCTATTCAGTTAATTCTTATTGACATATAGTATTTATACTGCACAACAATCAATAGAGTTTTACTTTTGTCTACAGTTTAATGTTATGTTGATGTCAGATGATGTGTTAGGGAAGTTCCTTAGATTCTTTTATGGTTTTTGTCTTTCAAAAGGCTTTAATACTTTTAGAGAAATTGTTAGCTCTGTGTACAATTACAATGGTTAAAAATATGCTGCACTTTGAGTTTTAACAGCAGAAAAATTGGCAGAGGATGCTGTTTCCTTTGAGGTTACTTGCACCGAATGATACAGAAAAACAAACAGCTATCTATTAGATGCCTAAATCCTCAGTAGAACATATGAGGCAAACTGTTCTGATTTCAAACAGCTCTGACAGTGAGAATATTCTTCAAAATAATAAAGTAAAATCTATATTCTTATAACTTACACCCATAGTTATAAATTCTGTACTCACATGAAATAGACCTGAATCTTAAATATATGTCAGGACTATTAAAAGGCCCCTCCCTGCTCTCTTCTTCAAAGCACACTTCTCTACTTAAGCTTCAGAAGCGCCAAACTGCCCACATTCTATTCCCCCAGGACGCTCATTCCTTTTTTTTCGCCCTCCTATTTGGAAAATTCAATAAATTCAGGATCAAGTTTCTTGATTCCTCATATTATTATAAAATCAAATTAGCTAATTGTATTTTATCCAAATGATTTGGAGTAACACTATCTGCATTCTTTTTAGTATAACAACAATTTTCAAAAGTGGCTATAAAGCGCTTCAAGTCTTTACTCCTTGAGAGGTCTATCTATACATCATACTTTGGGTATAATTGTGTGAAAGCATAAAATATACAGATCGTAAGATTTTGATTTTCTTCCCATTAAAATCCTTGGTAAGTTCCAAATATGATTCTAATCTTCTTTCAAATGAAGTCAGTAGATTGTTATGTAGGTTTAGGATCTGGAGAAAAAGAATATTAAAAATAATAATGATTAAAGAATGAGCATTTTTAAAGTAGTTATATGGCTACAAATATTGGTGGTTGATGCACATAACATCACAGTACTGTATTTAGTTTATACAGGAGAGTATGTGCTAGGTGAATGTAAAATATCAGGCATAAGAAATACTATTTGTAGTAACCCAAACAAATAATTCAGAGCTATTGAAAGAGAAATTTCAGAAATGTTTAAGACAACAATATAAGGAGGTTATGTAGTCTAGACAGTGATAAAGAGTAATGGATTCAACATCAAGAATTCTGGCTTTTTGCTCACCTTATCTTCACATCTATGATTTCAGCTTTATAAAATGAAGCTGCTGAACCCTGACCTGAGGGTTTTTCCAGTCTTAATCTCTATGGTTCTAAATCTACATCGTCAATTAGCTTAGATTTGTGTAATTTGGAGATTAAAATAAGCTTTATAAAAGGCTACTCAAAATAGCTTCAGAATATGCATGTAGATGTGGATGGGAGCTGAGTATTTTCTTTGGTAAGTCTCAGAGTGACAGTGGCTTGGTGGTTAGTTTCTGACCACTCAGGGCTGAACAACTATGTAAAGGCAAGTGCATTTATTACCCTTATTCTATACAGTTATTGACCAATTTGAATTGCTTCTCTTAACACTTGAGAGCAATTATGTATAAAAATGCATTTTTTTCTAGAAATGTTTGAGTATAACTTAATTTAGACCCTGAGATTTGGGAAGTCTGAATTTATTGTCTGTCATTTAATTCAGAAGTAAGTGATCCTTTCTCATAGTGAAATGTAGAGTAAACCTTTCCAAGAGCACATATACTATGTATTTGTTTTAATGCAGTGGCTCCCTAATTTTATTGTGTATGAGGATCTCAGGAAAATCCAAGATTAATAATAATTATTAATTTCTATTATTCCCTCTGTGGTGTGAGGCCCAGAAATCTACATTTTAAATAAACACTCCAAGTGATTATGAATCAGATGCCACATTCTTTGAAAAATACAGCTAAATTTCCTTGATCATGTACCCCATAAATATGTACAATTATTACGTATATAAAATAAATAAATAAAAATTTATATTGCACACTGCTTCCAAATCTACTGCCTATAAATGATTGCGTTAGAATTCCTGTACCTACGCAAATTACAGCACCTATCCAATAGAGAAGCTGAATGTCTTCTTACTGGTGACTTGAAGCATTCTGGTCATTAAATTTCTAAAGAAAAGTAGCATTTGTATTTTTGATCTGAATTTAACTTTGAAAGATGTTTTTAATTACTTTGATTATCTTCCTGATTTTACTCAATAACTTTTCCTTACTGTGCAGAATCAAAAGTAGGAGCAAAACAAAGTATTTTATAGAGTTCTTAACTCCCTTGTTAAGAACTCCCTTGTTAAGAACTCCCTTAACATATTCAGTAATACATTTCTTGTTTCTTAGAAAATTCATAAATTTGTAAAATCACATATACCTACTGACAGCCTCTTTTACCTTTCATCCTTGCAAATAATTGACTTTGACAGCTTTGCAAATGCCTGCCTTTCAAAAATAGATCCAAACAATGTCTATCTGATGGAGACAATCTTAAAAAAAAAAGACAATGCACATTGGAAATGGAATGTTGGGAATAATAAATCAACTAAATAATTGTATGCTGATGTTCTTTAGGTTAAAACAGATTTTTCATAAGGCTCCCTTAGTTTCCAAAATAAGAAAAGGTCATCACTTTTTGTTTTGCTGTTCACAAAGCCTGTGGTGAGTTTCTTCAAATAAAATCAGTAAGTAATTGTGACAGAATGTCATAGGCCATTAGAAATCTCATTCTAAAATTCTTCTCTAGGCACTTTCTTCTCCACCCTCTCTTACTGCCAGTGGGTAGGAAGGTGTCCCATTTATTCCACAATCTATGTGGCCCTTTAGGGTTTGAGTTTATTCAGGGATTATTTGCAATATTGGGGAAAATAGTGGGAAAAAAAGTCAATGTTTTTATTAGCAAAACCATGATCTTGGCCGGGCGCGGTGGCTCATGCCTGTAATCCTAGCTCTCTGGGAGGCCGAGGCGGGCGGATTGTTTGAGCTCAGGAGTTCAAAACCAGCCTGAGCAAGAGCGAGACCCCGTCTCTACTAAAAATAGAAAGAAATTAATCGGACAACTAAAA
>CAUYRB010011578.1:0-29291 GCA_963574695.1 Propithecus perrieri | reverse complement strand
ATATATAGAAAAAATTAGCCGGGCATGGTGGCGCATGCCTGTAGTCCCAGCTACTCGGGAGGCTGAGGCAGAAGGATCACTTGAGCCCAGGAGTTTGAGGTTGCTGTGAGCTAGGCTGACACCACGGCACTCACTCTAGCCAGGGCAACAGAGTGAGACTCTCTCAAAAAAAAAAAAAAGCAACCCAGGAATTCCGATCCATGGACAAAGCCAGATGTGCAGAGTCATGGTGGCATTGCTTGTACAGCAAGACTGGAGACAATCTAAGTGTTTCTCAATAGGAGACTCATTAAATTATTATGTATCCACAGGATGATTGGATACTGTAGAAAGTTGGATTGGATACTTTAAAAAGAATGAGCCCCATTTATATGTGCTGACATTGAAAAGGTGTCCAAGAAATACTGAATTAAAAAAGCAAGAGTCAAAACAATGAGTGTAGCGTAATCCTACTCATACTTGAATTGGAAAAGAAAAAAAAGGCTGGCATCTCCCTTCTATTTCTTTGGGATGCCATGCTGTCTCCCTGCTCTCTTCCCTACCCCCAAAAGGATAAAATAAACTTTATTACTTTTAAAAAGAAAAATAAAAAATATATATATGCATACACAGACACACACATATATGCACTTATGTATCACTTTTGTATGTATTAAATTTCTGGATAGTTACAAAAAATATTAAGAGTACTTCATCTGTAGAACGACATGTTCAATACAATATGTATTAAGGTAAAATATGTAATATGAAAATGTTTTTAATATGTACACATGTATTTGAAAATACATATAAAAGCAGTATGTGAGGATTCCTCTCAAACTGACAAGATGGTGATTTATGCAGATAAAATGGGTTGAAGAATGAGTTAATCAAGGGGGATCTTGACATTCTGGGTGTCGTTTAAATATTTTACAAAGAATATTTCCCAGTATTGCAATTTAAGTGATAAAAAATTAAATATAATTGGAAATTTATACATCAAACTATTCTTAATTATGTGTCTTAACTGTTTTTACTATGGTGGTGATATATATTAACAAGGAAGTTCTCTCTTTTTTTTTTTTTCTTTGAGACAGAGTCTTGCTATGTTGCCCAGGCTGGGGTGCAGTGGCTATTCACAAATGCAATCATAGCACACTGCGGCCTCGAATTCCTGGGCTCAAGTGGTCCTCCCACCTCAGCCTCCGGAGTAGCTGGGACTATAGGCACGCACCACCACACCCAGAGAGACTTTCCACTTTAATTTTAGTATATGTTTTTCTTCTTATAATAATGAGTGTATTGTATTTATTAAAACACGCCAATGAATTTTCATTTGAAAAATAATATATTGATTCAAGGAAAAATATAGTGGTTTCCTCTGGGAAGACCTACTTTTCATAATATAATCTTGTGTGCATTGTTTAAACTTGGTATGGTGTATAGGCATTATTTTTTCAATATATTGACCAGCCTTTGTTTTCTGTTCTTTTCTTCTTTTAAATCCAAGTTAATGCCATATAATAAATCTGTTCCTGGCCAACCCTGTTGATTAACTCAACTGAAGCCATTTTTAGGCTGAACATATCCCATATAAAATAAATGATACAGCGAGTTCTAGGGTTTTCTTGCCAGCCCTGTCCCTGACACCACTCCTCCTGTCTTGTCCCCACAGATGACAGAAGGCAGGCACTGCCAGGTGCACCTCCTGGATGACAGGAGACTGGAGCTGCTGGTTCAGGTAGGTGTTACCCAGGTGGGTATTATCTAGATAGGTGTTGCACAGGTAGGTTTTTCACAGGTAGATTTTTCACAGGTAGTTGTTTCCCAGGTAGGTTTTGTACAAGTAGGTGTGGCACAAGTAGGTGTTACACAGGTAGGTGTTGCCCAAGTAGGTTTTTCCCAGGTAGGTATTCCACACTCAGGGATACCCCATCCTAGTTCCCTCTCTGAGCCCCATGGTCTGCGTTCAGGCTGTTCCCTTATCTGTGCCTCAAAGCCAATGACTCAGGATTGATTGAGGGGGAATGAAAAGCAGCTTTGAAGTCAAAAAACTTGGTCTGTTCATAAGTGTAGTTTTAGCCTGGTGACATGGTTTCAGAGACACATGGGTTCTGATCTCAGCTTGACACTCAGTTGCTGTGTGACCCTGGGTGCAAATAACTTTACTTCTCTGGGACCTCTTTACGGTAAACTGGGAATCATAATACTTCCCTGAAAGAGTTTTTGTGAGGTGAGAATCTGCCTTCTACCACTTTCCAGCTACATGGCATTGTGCAAGTTAAAAACCAGGATTAAGACAGCCTAGTCTTCATCACAGAATTAGGGTTAAAATCAATCTAGATTATATATGTGAGTGAAATGTCTTTGTAACATATATGGCGTTATATGAGTGATCATATTTTAATTGTTGGTGCTTCTCTTTGTACTCAACCAACACTCTGCACCAAGAGTCTTGAGAAATTGTGGAAATCCCTGCGGACAGACCACACCTACAACTAGGCTAGAATTCCCTCCTCTGACCAAACCTAAATTCTTTTCCCTCCCAAGGCTCCCTCCCAGTAGTGTCCTAGCCCACTATTCCTAGGCTTCAATTTGAGTGAAAAATAGTACAGTCAACAGTAGTTTCACCAAAGTAGACCTTTTAGTCTAGATTTCTGCCTGTTTCTTTTCTTTCTTTTCTTCTTTAAGTCATGTCCATTTTTTCTTCCCCGAGAGCAAACATCCAACCTTCAAGCCATCATAGTGTACCCTAAACTGTTTGGCTCAGAGTTCAAAGAGAATCCATCTGGAGTGCCCTCCTGCAATCCCCCTTTCTTTCCCCAATCCCTGCAAATCCAGCCTCAGTTATCACTGCAGACATTCTGGCTGGTTCCAAGCCATGCTTCTCCCCACCAGCCCCAGTGTTTCCCAAAAGCTCCTAGATTAGATCCTTCCTCTACCTAGGTGCTCAGTAAATACTGCTGATGATAATGTGTAGAATGAGTACACTTACTTCAACCTTAGGGAGAAAGGAAAAGCTTAGGCTTTGGAATGAGACAGAGCTAGAAGTTCCAATCCCTGCCCTTACTAACAATGTAACATAAAGCGAAGTGCTTAACCTCTCTTGGCCTTGGCTGGCTCATCTATAAAATGGAAATAAAAAAACCCTATCTCACAGGCTCATTATAAAGAAATAATGAGTTCATGGATATGAGTTCAGCACAATAAATGGTAATTATTATTATTGTTTGATTGTTCTCTTTGTGGCCTCAGTCTCGGGTCTTGAGCTTCTCCAGCTGGTCACCATCAAGTGATTATTTCTATTAATGCAATCTTTTTTTTTTTTTTTAAAGACAGGGTCTTGCTATGTTGCCCAGGCTGGTCTTGAACTCCTGGCCTCAAGAGATCCTCCCCACCTCTGTCTTCCAAAATACTGGGATTACAGGCGTGACCTACAATCTTTTATAGTATCACAGATAACCAGGCAGTGAGATGTTTAATATTCTTTGTCTTAGGCATTAGCATCATGCTACAAATAAAAGTGTTTTTTCCAAAACACCAACATATCAGTAAGCACACTGTTACCTTAGAGGAGAAAATTAAGGTACTCAAATGGATTGCAAATACATGAAAATGATGATCTCATTGATATTCCTATTTCCATCTTCCCTCTTTCCCACAACTCTTACAGAATGGTCTATAGCAAATCAACTTAATCAACAAATGGGGACAGGTACTTCAAACCAAACAAACAAAAGCTTCTTTAAACTATTTAGCAATGGAGAGAGAGGTGCAACCAAATTGCTTCTAACCAGATTTTTATTTTGACAGCCCAAACTTTTATCAAGAGAGTTGCTGGACCTCGTGGCTTCACATTTCAACCTGAAAGAAAAGGAGTACTTTGGAATAACGTTTATAGATGACTCGTAAGTGTTTTAGTTGTTTTCATTTCTTTATCGTTTGCCTGGACTACCTACTTGCTGTCATCCATGAAAAAATACTTCTTAGAAAAAAAATACTTCTTGGGAAATACTTACCCAAGAATACTTCTTGGGGAAAAAAATACTCCAAGAATTAGAATATGTCTTGCTTATTTAAAGGCTTTTTAATATAGGGTTTTTCTCCTAAGACTATTTCAAAGGAAGAAGAAAACAAACGTTGACCTTTTCAGGAACTCAAAATATTGTTTTAGAAAATTTTATGAGTTTGTTAGTCTTGATTGTAGTTTGTCTTCACACGTCTTTGACTGAGATGTGATTGCTAATTTAGCTGATGTGTCCATGATAGAAATAATAGGTTGTTATTAACTCCCATCTTGAAACTGAATTAACGTTTTGGTATTGGTAGGAAGAGAGCTTAAAGGCAAATTTGTGACTCATTCGAAAGTATGTATATATTGGCAGGCGCAGTGACTCACGCCTGTAATCCTAGCACTCTGGGAGGCCGAGGCGGGTGGATCGCTCGAGGTCAGGAGTTTGAGACCAGCCTGAGCAAGAGCAACACCCCGCCTCTACTAAAAATAGAAAAAAATCAGCCAGGTGTGGTGGCGCATGCCTATAGTCCCAGCTACTTGGGAGGCTGAGGCAGGAGGATCACTTGAGCCCAGGAGTTTGAGGTTACTGTGAGTTAGACTGATGCCACTGCACTCTAGCCTGGGCAACAGAGTAAGACTCTGTCTCAAAAAAAATAAAATTAAAATTGAATTAAATTTTAAAAAATATATGTATGTAGTTCATATGGAATGAACTTTTTCACTGCTGCTTAGGTCCATTTTATGTTGCCTTGTTACTATCTTTTCCTTTCTTTTTTCTTTTCCTTTCATGTTTTATGCTAAGTTATTGGATAGTATATATATTTATCAACAATGTAAATCCTCTCTGAAATGAGACAGGTATATAAAAATAAACACTTGGGAATTTAAAACTCTATGTAAGTGAACGTACTTGGACTTACTAGCTCCTCGCTCTTTTCTGTGTGTGTGTGTGTGTGTGTGTGTGTGTGTGTGTGTGTGTGAGAGAGAGAGAGAGAGAGAGAGAGAGAGAGAGAGAGACTATTTGTCTCTTTTATGGCAGCCCAATTTGCCTGCGTTATATGCAGCCTGATACATTATCAGAAGAATCCTTCCGCTTTCTGGAGATAATTTCCAAAGAGCTCCTTAAATATTAAAATTCAAGAAAATGTGTTCCAGACACAAAATATGTCGGCCAGCCACCCACCCAGCCTTCTTCCCATAACGCTCCCAATTTAAGTGTTTGTTTTAGTTCTTCAGTTTAACCAGGTGGAAAACAATCTCAAGAAGGAGTTAATTATCTTCAACACCTTGTGGCTTCTGATTCCTTCCAGCCTGGGTGGGCCTTGAGCAGCCCCGGGCTTCCAGGAAACACCAGCAGGTACAGGACTTGGGCTGGGTGAGAAACAGGCATCGAAATTGTCAGAAGACATAGAGAAACCTGAACATTTTGATTCTGGCCTCAGGACGTCTCCTGAAGGGGGTTCTGCAAAGCAGAAAAGAGTTCACTGGCCATCTCCCCCCTCTGAGTCACAAAAGTATCTGTTCACTCAACAGCTACTATTGGAGAGATTCCCTTATCTGTCCTCTGCTGGTTGAAATGGGAAACGCAGATGTCTACTGACCACAGGCGGGAAAGCCAGAACCAGTTCATGAGAATGAGTGATCGAACACGAGCACACGCGGAGGTTGAATCCGAATGTGGATGAAATAATAGCAAACAGTATAAGAGATAAAACCATAAATACATACTGCCTAATTTGTATGGTATAAATTGTAACTGCTACAAGCACTATAATTTAGGGAGAACTCACATAGCGTAGAGGTTAAGAGTGTGAATATTGGAGTAATTTATTCCCTTAACAAATATTTCCTGAGTGCCTGCCCAATGCCAAGTTCCAGTCCCGGGGAATCAGCAGTGAGCAACACAGACAAGGTTCTTTCCCTCCTGGAGCCTATATTGCAATGGTAGAGTCTAGCAAGAGCAAACAAATAGATAAATGAGAACATGCCAAAAATTATACATGTAAATTGAGGAACATAAAATATGAAGCCATGATCAAGAAGAGCTGAGGGCAGGTTTAGACAGTGTGGGCCAGGACAGCATCTAGGAGGTGGCATGTAATGGAAAGCAAGACCCAGTTCTGGGAACGACTGGGGAGGCAGGTCCAAATAAAAGCCAGTGCAAAAGTTCTGGTGGGGCTCAACTTGACTTTTATGGTTTGTTTTGGTTTGTTTTTGGTGAAAGAAAAAACACAGCCAATTTGTGCCTAGAGTAGAGAGTAAGAAGCAGAGTGGTACAAGATGAGGGTCGAGAGGGAGGCAGAGGCAGGTATCATGGAATCTTGGTTGCTGTGTGACCTTAGGCCAGTTAGCGTCTCTGACACTCAAGTTTTCTCATCTATACACGGGACATAATAATAGTACCTATATAGTAAGTACTACATAAGGCACCTGTAATAGGGTGCTAGTATTAAATAGCATATCAGGTAAGATATGCAGAGTGCATAGCACAGGCCAGTGATAAAAGGGAGCTATCATGCTGTTGTTCATAGCCGTGGCAGTGAGTGTTCAGAAGTAGCTGAAGGAGGACTAGAGTGGGCTTCACACGGGAAGATAACTGAAATTGGACCTGGCAGGGCAGGTAGACTTTAGATAGAGGGGAGAGGAGATGGCATTGCAGACAAGAGTCATTTTGTGGGCAAATGCATGGGCATGGTAATCAATAGGTACCTTTGCCCAACGGTGAAGACACTGGCCTGATAGTGGGGACAAGATCATAGGTGAGCTCTGTGCGTCACGTAGATGGGGAAGACACAGCCAGGCCGCTGAAGGATGTTATACAGAGAAGGATCATGACTTATGACTGCAGTATCAGAGCTTCCGGAGGCTGCAAGGTCCATGGCAGGCTGCAAAAGAGGCTCCTGGCCACATGGAAGGCTTCTGGAAAAGCTCCGAGCTCAGTTAAGCATAAACCAGACAGTGCGTACGTCAGGCCTTCAGACGGTGAGAACTCTTCAGAAAGAAAAGGGATAATATGAATGAATGACTTCCTTCAATGGCTTGGGCCACCCTCCTCCTCATCCGCCCTGCGATTTCTTTCTCAAAACTATATTGGGAAGAGAGTGGCTCACGCAAGCCTCGTTCCCAGTTATCTCCTTTGGCTGTGCCAGTCAGGAGTTACAGTCTTTCCAAGAACCCTGGCTCCGGAATGGCCTCTGCGCACTCCCCTGCAAGTGACATCAGAGTCTCGTTTTGAATTATGACCAGTTTGGGAAGCTGTCTTCTGACTCTGGCCGTGTTTATTTTCAGAAGAAGTATGAGCTGGGCTTTTGGGGAGGGGGCGTGGAAACTGGCTTTTTCCACCTTTCTGGGGAACAGGCCTGGAAAATGGCTTATGTCTAAGGGTGTCTCCTTGGAATGTCTTGGTCACAAGCCTAAGTTCTTTTTCTGTGTCTGGTAATATTTTTGGAAAGTATTTTCTTTCAGCACTTTCCCCCTCCTCCCTCCCCCCATAAAATCACCAAGTCGGATTCTTCCCAGGATGCTGTCGGAATAGCATTTTCCAGCCTGGATGCCGCATTCACCTTTTACTTTTGGTGGGTGTCTTTAAATAGAGTAAGGCAAAGGGACATTTTGTCAGGGAAACTAGCTATTGTCTATACCCCATTCACAGACCAAGAAGAGAAATAGAAAAACAGACCGCAGTTACATAATTAAAAAAAAAGTAGTGATGATGGCCCACCAGAACAAATTCAGGGTGGGGTTGGAGGGAGAGAGGGGTGGAGTTCCTGAGAAGACGCTGGGCAGTGCCTTCTGGAGTTCTGCGTGCAGGGTGAGCCTTTCACCCCTAGAGGGCAGTCACGGCCCTCCTGAGGCTGCGGCCCTTCAGGGCACCATCATGGTTTCCATCCCTTCACCCTGCGCATTTTTTTTTCCTTCTCATGTTTTGAAAAGCTTTACTGAATAAGCTTTTGGCTTATTTTTGTGAAGGAATAACAAATAGGTTTTACAACACAACTGTTACTTTTTATCACCGTCCATTCCAATGGTGTTGAGACAATGGGCCTCCATTGGTATAATTCCAGCCAAAAAGAAAACTCGCTTTCCTGATGTGGGTGGATATGTCTGTCTTTTCAAGATATTGGTTAGATCTATGTATGGTACTTTCTGATGGAGAAAAGCAGGTTGTAAGCAATAAGTAACCTTGATTATATCTCAATGGTAGCATTATGAGTAATTTTCGTTTTTTATAAAATTCATGTAGGCTTTTTCCTGTTAGTAAGATTGTGGATGGATTTTTAAAATCTACTTTATAATTTATCCTTTTTTAAAAAAATTGTCTTTACACGAAGTGGATAACCAGGTAAATAAAAAAAAAAAAAGACAGGTGAAAAGAAATTGTAAAAAAAAAAAATAGACAAAAAAAACAAAAAAATTGTCTTATATTATACATACATGAATATCTTCTTATAAAAACATTTAATACCAATACGGATTTTTTTTTTTTTTTTTGAGATCGTCTCACTCTGTTGCCCTGGGTAGGGTGCAGTGGCATCATCATAGCTCACTGCAACCTCCAACTCCTGGGCTCAAGCCATCCTCATGCCTCAGCCTGCTGAGCCTGGCTAATGTTTTCTGTGTTTGGTAGAGATAGGCTCTCACACTCGCCCAGGCTGGTCTCAAACTCCTGACCTCAAGTGATCCTCCCACTTTGGCCTCCCAAGTGCTAGGATTACAGGCATGAGCCACTGCGTCCAGTCTCTAAAAACATTTAATGTCATAGTTGAGTTCAGTACCTTTTGATTACCTTTCCGCTGGAAGTGTATTTTCTTCCATAGAGGTAACCAGTATTAGCAATTTGCTATATAACTCTCCAGAACTATATCTAAAAATTTTCATCCATATTTAGATAGTGTTGCTGACTGTGGTTCAGTGGTAAACATAATTGGTTTATGCGGTATATGTTATTGTACAACTTGCTTCGTTCATTCTTAGACATTACCCCACTGAAGTTCATGTAAGTGTACTTCATGCTTTTTAAATAATGCCATATCTTTCCTACATAAAAGCATAAAGGACAATTCAAAATTAGTCTCATTTTCCATAAGAAAACTTTTGAGACCTGATATTATACAATATTTTATGTATTTTAAGACACACATTGAACATCTATGAAATTGGGATATGTCTTTAAATCAATGGCATCTTAAACTTGATGAAATATTTGTAAGAATCTCTTAATTCCAGTCCCCATCTTTATTTTTACACACAAAAGCAGTAGTTCTAAGAACCTCCTTTTATGTTACTTATATCAGCTTATTTATCTTTATAATATTCCTCCAAGGAAAGCTAAGAACAGTTGTAACTATGGAAACAAAGACACACTTTTCCCGGTGTTGAAACTGATGTAAGTTATCAGAGACTGAGCCAAAAGTTATAAAAGCGGATTCAACTCTTGTCTCATTTTCTCCAGTATTGAAAGTCCTTGGTTCAAATCTCAGCTCTGCCACTTTCCTTTAGACTTATTGTAAAATACAGCTTGAATGTATAAAAAGTTCCAGCTTGGTTGGCACACAATAAAGAATAAAGAATAGCTCAATAAAGAATAGCTATTTTTATTATTACTATTATTATTTATGCCCACTTCTTGTACCTACTTATAATGAATACAGCTTAGAATTTTCTGATTTTGTTTTTTAATTATCTACTCAAGGACCAAAATAGGGTGGAAAATATTTTCTGGCCCATTATAGATTTGGTTACAGTTTGACACCCCACCACGATTAGCATGTTCTTAAGTTGAATTTTATGTAAGCAAATAAAATGGGATCCAGGAATTTACAGTCTAAAACGGATGGACTAGTTGAACAACCTTGGAAAAGCCACATAAACTGTTCTGAGCCACAGTGTCATTGAACCTTTTGATGCCTCAAAGGTCAAAATCTAGAGAGAACTGTTTATACCCATGAACTTGGTGCAGCTCTTGAGTAAATAGACAAGTACATACTTAAATATTTGTAAGTCCATAATATAGACACAGAAATAGCACCTGAAGAGTATTGGGCCCTGTACTTTTTAAAAAGCTGTGGGTATTCTTATCTGTGTCTGTTTGATTTTATTAAACCAGGAGTTTCCTCATTCTTGACTATCAAAAATATTTCATATTTCATAAAAATGTAAAGCTTAATATAATATTGCCCAGTTTTTTAATTCTAAAGACAACCAGTATTATCGGTTTCTTGCTTTTGTCTCAGAAACGTTTTAAATATATACATGCACACATGTATGTCTATTCTTTTTTTAATATAAAAAATCGCAATATACTGTACTTACTGTTATGCACCTTGCTCTTTCATTTAATGTTGTATCTTGGAAATTGTTCACAATAAGTTTGTAAGGACGCTCTCCAGCTTTTTTTTTTTTTTTTAAGAGATGGAGTCTTGCTATGTTATCCAGGCTAAAGTGCAGTGAATATTCACAGTTGTGAACATAGCTCACTGCAACCTCAAACTCCCGGGCTCGGATGATCCTCCTGCCTCAGCTGGGACTACGGGTGCACGCCACCACACCTGGCTTCTCCAGCCTATTTTTTGGCTGCATTGTATTTTACTGTACAGTTTTAAATAATTTTTTTAACAATACTCTATTGGTCATTGAGGTTATTTCTACCCTTTGTGCTACTACAAACAATGCTATAGTGAGTGATTTTACATATAGATTATTTTTCACATGTGCATAATGTGATATACTCTTGGAAATGGAAATGCTGGTTCAGAGACAGGTGCTTTTATGGTTTTGCTAGAAATTGCTGAATTGGTCTCATTACCAGTTGTAACAGGTTATACTTTGACCATCAGCATAAAGAGTAACTGTTTCCCTGCAGCTTTGCCAACACTGCATGTTATTGAGCTTTTCTGACCTCCTGTTTAAGATTTTTCCTTTGTTTTGGTCTCACAGAAGTCAGCAGAACTGGCTACAGTTAGATCACCGAGTTCTTGACCATGATTTGCCCAAGAAACCAGGCCCGGCCATTTTGCACTTTGCCGTGAGGTATGTATCCATAGACACATCCAACATCCCTCTTCATTTATTTGTTTTTGTGGTTTTTTTTTTTTTTAACATTTCTGATGATCAGAGAGAATAAAAAGAGAAGAGACCTAACAAAACATTATTATGTTAAAGAAATTCTACACTGTCTTGGTCTGGGGACCAAGTTACCATAGATACTATGAAGAGGGTGTTCTTTGAAAATGAGGGATAGAATCACCTTCCTTTATTCCTGAAAGCCTCTTAGATCAATTTAAAGCTGAAAAACATGGGTAATATATTTTCATACATAAGCCTATTCCTCACTCAACATATTTTTAGTATTCTTATTATTTGAAATATGGCAGACATTTGCCATTACATTTTATGTAGGAATAATGTTTTCTAGAGACTTGGAAATAATTGAATTTTATACAGTTTCATGCCTTAATTCAAATAGAAGATAAAAATGCAAACAAATGCTCACAGAAAAAATTATCTTAACAGTGCAGAGATCTGAGTTTTGTTTGCATGAAGAGAGACTGCTGAAAATAATGCAAGGAGTCCTTACCTTGTTCCCTGAGCTCTGCTTGGGCAAGTCACTAAAGCATATCCTGAAATGGATGCATTCAGCTTAATCAGTGATTTCCCAAAGCTGGCCCATGATGGAACTTTTTTTTTTTAGCATTGATTATTCACAGTCTAAGATAAATTAAATGTTATAGGTAGTAACACTCATGTTGCTCTACCTAGCATAAGATATAAAACATTACCAATTGAGCTGAAATCCCCTCCTTATATGCCAATCCTCTCCCCCCTATTATCCTAAATTTGATGGGAAATGTCATGAGAAATTGTTTGCCTGGTCTGAAGCCAAAAATGATAAAATGAACTAAGGTAGTGGGTTTCTTATAAATCTAGTTTATTTTCATAAAGCTAGATCAACCTGAAGAATGGTCCTATATTCTCAGATTATGTTAATTTTGGGATGATAAAAATGTACTTTGTTTTATGCCCTGAAGGTGGAAGCTTCATGCTTTTTTTAGAGGGGTGGAGTGGGGGGCTTTTTTTTTTTTTTTACTATGATTACATGACAAAATTATGTCAAATTTTATAAATACCCTTTTTTCTTTGAGTCTGCTCTGTGAGATCCAGAAATGTGGGAATAAGATGTTCTACCTTTTTTTTAAAGGATCTTGTTTTATATGAATCAGTGGTGGTTGTGGACGGTTGCTGCTCCTTATTCAGCAGATAAAGTGTTGATAGCCCTGAATTTGTTTCTTGCTTTTTTCTCTGGTTTAGAATTTCTTTCTTACCAGAAGAAACCATATTTTTTTTTTTTTTTTTTGAGACAGAGTCTCACTGTGTTGCCTGGGCTAGAGTGCCGTGGCGTCATCCTAGCTCACAGCAACCTCAGACTCCTGGTCTCAAGTGATCCTCCTGCCTCAGCCTCCCAAGTAGCTGGGACTACAGGCATGCGCCACCATGCCCGGCTAATTTTTTCTGTATATTTTTAGTTGTCCAATTAATTTTTCTATTTTTAGTAGAGACGGGGTCTTGCTCTTGCTCAGGCTGGTTTTGAACTCCTGAGCTCAAACAATCCGCCCGCCTCGGCCTCCCAGAGAGCTAGGATTACAGGCATGAGCCACCGCGCCCGGCCAGAAACCATATTTTTAAAACCCAAGAAGATGGTAGCATAGTGGTGATTTGTCTAGGAACATAGCTGGTGTGGAAAAGTGCACAGAAATCCTAGAGAAAAACTTTGGATTTTCTGGGGAAGAGTGTGACATAAATGCTTGCGTCCATGGAAATGGAGAAAAAGAAAAACATAACTACCAAGCAGAAGGATAAATTGCATGTTAGTAATTAAGCAGGCGGCAGAGAATAGCAAAGTTTCAATCTCGTGTTATGTAGGGAAAATGGTTCAACACAAATAAAATGTACTTTTTCACAGAGAATTACATTATCAGTATACACATTTCAAACTATATGAACATATAGCTTGCAGAGTAAAAATTACTTTCTACCACCTTCAACCTTCACCTCTACCCCCCATTTTGTTCCCCTTCTGAGAGAAAAATAGGATGAGGTGTCTGGTAACTTACTTTTTTTTTTTTTTTTTTTGACTTGAAGATCTTTCCTTGGATATATAAAAATGCATTTCTTTGTGCATCCATAACTCAGCTATCCAGTCTCCAATTAAGCATTTTGGCTGTTTCCAGTTATTTATATTAAAATTTAAGTTGCAGTTAACATCCTTGCACTTTCATCTTTGTGCACATGGTGTAGAGTTTCTGTACCATAGCTACTCAGCATTATGTCTTCAGAGAATCTAACAAGTACCATTTATTTAGTAATCAGATTTGTGTACTGGTTCTTTGACAGCTAATATCTGGTCTATTTTTGATCTCAAAACACCAGAAGAGCCAACCCTGTCTTCCCTTCTGTATGGTCATTCATAAGGCCACTTTATCTTTTCCAAGCAGCTTCCTGAGATTCCATGGTGGCCTGCTGCCTGTTTGTGGGTTTCAGCACTTACTTAGGGTGTTATCTCCAGAGCGTCCCGTAATCGGTCGGCATTACTTTCCCTTAACTACTTCATGTTTAAAACCTTAATCAAGTTTTTCATCATTCACTTCATTCTTCCTCCCAACAGTATAGTGAGATCATAATAGTCTTTCTTATTATTCCAATTAAGTAATTGTAACTCCAATTTAATTAAAGAAACGATAAGGCCAAAGCACACCCCAAAGAATTAAGTGCATTGACCGAGGTCACTGAGTGGAATGTAGTTCTGTGCAGATCTTCCGAATAGGGTTGTCTTTCCCCTCTGAAACCGGTTGCCTCTCAGAGAGAGGGTCTGTGGTCTCCTATTTGGAGAAAACACACCCATTGGTGATCATTTTAGCCTAGTAGACACCACCACCGACCTTCTAGTTTGCCCATATTGACTGAAGAATAGAACCATTTGGTTCTGTCTTGGTGTTTGTTCATTGTAAGAGCCTCAGGAAGTATGGGGGACCTCTTTTCAGATCAAGGTCATTGCCTTTTGCCTCAGCACAACATTGCTGTGAGCACTGGAACATGGAGCACAGGAGCCCCCCAGTCCTGGACACCGCAGTGTGCTGTCACTGCGTTGCTAATGCACAATGAAAACAGAGTCCCTTCAGTGGCGGTGCATCACGAGAATGTGCATCGCTGTTATTTTTAATGCAAATAATTAGAAATACCCAAATGCCAACAACGAAGATAGGTTCGGTAAGTTATGGCATTTTTATAGTGAGCTATAAATCACTTTAACAAAAGAGATTAGATGAAAAAGTACACTGCATTGCAGAGCTTCTCTAGAAGGACAGGCGGGGCATATCTGAATCATCTCGGGAAGTTTTTCAAACTACACAGTTACTCCCCTCCAGCTCCAAATCCCCCGACTCACCCACATTCCTGGCCCACTTTGATTGGATAATTGGAAGCTGTCTTCCAATCAAAGTGGTTCCATAGTGACCTCTGAACCACGAGGGAGAATTAAAGAGAGGGCAAGGATGCAAAATGATTTTGCAAAACATTGTGCAAGCATCAGAAAATATCATTTTTTTTAATTTTAGGGTTCGTGAAAAAGAAAAATAGGGTTTTGCTCTCAAGAAGTTTTCTCTCTATTGAAATATAGCATAAACCCCGTGGCAGGCACTGGGCTAGATGTTTGACAGGTATTGTCTCATTTACTCCTGAGCTAAGCACTGAGTTCCTACAGATTTGAGTGGTTAATAAATCCCTGGTTTATATCCCCCCAGACATGAGGAGCAGCACAGAAACAATATGCTGCTTCTACACAGGGAAAGAAAACATGTAAGGGGAAGGCACATAGTTTTCCCTTTATGACTTCGGGATGAAACCTTTGTCTTTTCTCCAGTTACAAAATCTTGAAGATATGTGCTAAATATGCGTGTGACCTAAGCGTGCATAGACGCACCATAATTTACCTATGTTACTATAATTGATTTGACCAGTTCTCTATTTCCATGTGAGTCCAAACCCCCACCCCCAGGTTTCTGGGGGACTTCTCCAAGCTGGGGGTTGTTATCTCACTGCCATAAATCATCTTCTGCAAACACATGAGCCTCTTTGGTAATGAAGCGCAGATGTGAGCATTCGAAAAGCTTGACAGGGAGCGAGCAAGCAGGCATTTAAATAGGAGTGCAGTGACTCGGGTGACCTCACTGGAAAAGCTCCCATTCCCTCCTGGGAGGGCAACCCAAGGTGGCTCAGGCTGGTACGACCCAGTTCCACTCAAAGCTGGAGTCTTTGCATCTTCATTCTACCTTATTCTTATTCTTCCGATAGCCTCTTGCTTTTCTTTTTATTGTCTTCCCTCTCCTCCTCCCTTCTTTTCCTCTTCCTCTTTCCAAGCCCCCTTTGCCATGTCCTAAGACTGTCTGTGACCACTCAGTGGTACCCTGAGTGTTGTCTGTGACACTCACTGCGTTAGTGGGGAATTCTAGGAGAAACGTGCAGGCAGACTGCCACCTCTTTGTCAAAGTTGCCGCAAAGTCGGGGCCTTTGAATTCAGCCTGGTCTGGTTTTGGAATGTGTCACGTCTTTAGACAGTTTCACTCAAGGAAGCATGGTGACTAAAACCCATGGGTCCTCATCATTCCACCAAAATTTTTTTTTAAGAGCACCAAATATTTGCAACACATAAAGACAGACTGGTGAAGAGAGAGATTTATCGATATGGAAAGATGCTCCCTATACATTCGAAGTGAAAGAACTAGACCACAAACAGCATACGCAACATGATAGCAATTTTGTAAAATATTTGTATGGATAGAAAGTTTAAAATGTTAATAGTAGTTAATCTGTAGGTAGAATGATTATATAGGAATGATTTTTATTTTCTTCCTTTTTATATGTCTATTTTTTTTTCTACAATGAACATTATGTTCATTGAGTAAATTTTTTTAATGCAAGTATAGCATGATAAAATTAAAGATAAAATGTTTGTGACCAGATAACCATGAGTTATTTTTAAAGCTATCAGAGAGTAGGAGATTTACAATAACAAGAGGACCGGAAAGTTCATCTTTTCATGGAGGAATGTGATTTAAAAGCCCAGAGAAATAACTGATTCCTCCTACGTAAGCTCAGCAGAGGCTACTTGAGGGAGATGCCTGCGTTAGCCATGGCTTTTGCCCACCCACCACACTCTCAACTGAATGCACGATATCCCAGAGCCCGGGGCCTGCATCTGCTGGTTGCCTCGATATCACCTGTGACCTCCTAAGTGGCCCAGACTACGCTGAACTTCCAGGCAGGTGGTTAGCGGCCTCCATCTTTAAGGATCTGTCAGGTTTTAGTGTGAAAATGTCAGTTCTTGACGTGCTCATGGCCGAAGAATGACCAGACACACCAAAGTAAGGCAAGCACGAAAATGAGGTTTACTGAGGAGAGAAAGATAGGATTATAGGGCAAGAGCAAGATAGAGGTTTACAGAGCATAATACATATGCCGCAGATGATGACCAGACCCATTGTCGCGGCAAAGGGAGAGCAAAAGGAAGGGCACAAAAAAGGGCCTGGTTATGCTCTGCATCTTGTTTTATCGTGCCTGGATTGGGACCTCCCTCGTGGTTCAGAGGTCACCATGGAACCACTTTGATTGGACAGTTGGGAGCTGCATGACCTGAGTCTTACTGCGCATGCAGATGTCCCATGAGCCTCTGAAAGCCCATCTGGGGAGAGGAGTGAATCATAGCAGCAGGCACTTTCATCCCTAGGAGAGCCGGAATGCCTAGCTAACTACCTAAGAGATCCAACATCCTGATTCATAGGACAGTTCAAGAATGACACAGAATCCTCTGAAACATGCTCAGTCCTGATTGTAGTTTCTTACAGGATATTTCCCAGTGTGCTCCCTGAGCAAGTATCAGAAAGTGTTTCTGGAAATCTGCTCATTTTCCTCTCTAACCTTTTGGTCTCATCTTTTGGTGTGTGTGCCTACTATTTTTGAAGTTTAAAGAAACAGATAGGTCAGGCATGATGGCTCATGCTTATAATCCCAGCACTCTGGGAGGCTGATGCAGGAGGATTGCCTGAGGCCAGGAGTTTGAGACCAGCCTGGGCAACATAGCGAGATCCTGTCTCAAAAAAAAAAAAGAAAAAGAAACATACCATGAATATTTACAAGATGTGTGTGTATGGTGTGTGTTTGTGTATGTGTGTGGTTCAGGCCAATGAAAGGGGAAGCCTCAGGGTGACATCAAAAGGAAGGAATTAGTCCTATGAAGGGTGAAAGAAACTGTAGAGCAAAGAAGTTAAAAGCTTGGCCTTCAGTGCAGGGCTTCGCTATAGCGGCACTATTGACGTGGGGACCAGATCATTCTGTGTTGCAGGGAGCTGCGCTGAGCTGGAGGATGCTGAACAGCATCGCTGCCCTCCACCCACTGATGCCAGTATTGCTCCCCTCGTCACAACCATGAAAAAGCATCTTCAGCATTGCCCAGCACCCCCATTGCCAAATATGTTGAGAACGGTGCTTTACCATCATTCTCAGGTTCAAATCCCAGCTCTTTCACTTATTAGCAGTGTGGCTTCTGGCATCCTCTCGGGCCTGCATCCTCACCTGTAAAATGGAGCAGGTGGTAGCACCTAACTACTTTGGGGGGTTGTCGAAGGATTACAAGTGTTAACATGTAATGCAGACCCTCTATAAATGGTAACTATTTTGACATTATAACTAACAGAGGCTACCTCAACCACATGTTCAGTGTGTGAAACACTCTATGACGTGATATACAGCCTTTGAATATGGAAGGCTCGGGATTGCCTAGCTTGGGTCTGACCTATTCCCCTCTGCCCTGGGTGGAAGATCTAATCGTTTATCTTCCATTCACCGTACCCAGCTGTTAACCTCCCTACACGACTTGCCTCCCCTGCCTTCCCCCTCCACTCCCTCCCTAAGCAGTGGCCCCTGCTTTCCTCATGGAGGAGGGGAGCAGGCTGTTTGCAAGGGAAAAGGCAAGCACATGGAATTCACATGACCTGACACTGCCCACAGCCTAGGAGAGAAGAGTCCCTCCCCTTCCTGGCAGGTCACAGCAAGGCCTCTTTGCTCCTAAGCCTCCAGCCCTTCTAGAGAACTCAGAAAGAGTTATATTGCAGGAGAGGAGCAAGAGGGCAGGTTCCTACAGGCTTACCTGGAAACCCTCTCTGGTTCTAGCCATGTCTGGAAATTCAGAAATGAGGAAGAGCATTCCTGGCAGCAGAGCACACAGTAGAAGCAAATAGTGCTTCCCTTGGGAATTCTCCAAGACTGCTCCCTCCCAGAGATGAAAGGGAACATATTGGTCTCCCATAAGCACTGCATAATAGCTTAGAGAAAGTGATGTGCTTGGAGAAAGTGAAATACACTTAAATTACACTTTAGCCTTCAGCATGCATTATAAAGCGAGACTATGACTACGTTGTAGGGTCATTACAAGCAATAAACAGATATCTCCCTGCTCAGAATGAGGCTCAGGATCCGATAGAAATCTACTTAGGCGTGTGGCTGCAGTGAGTGCCTGAAATCACCCACAGTGATTAAACGAAACCTAGAATGAGGCATTTTGACTTAGCCCTCACTGGCCGCCAGTCACGAACTCAGCATTGTTCAGAATGCAAAGGAATTGAGCAATTCTTGCCCAACTCGCCTTCTCTGAAGATATCACTCAGACACAGCAAAGGATCTGGGAAAAAAAATGTACTCAGTTGGGGAGAAAAATCCGTAACTGGTAGGGAAGAGTATTTGTTTCATGCTATTTTCCCATTCTGTGTTAAAACAGACAATTTTGTAGCTTTTTTTTTTTTCTTTTAAGAGACAAGGTCTTGCTCTGTCACCCAGGCTGGAGTGTAGTGGCAATATCATAGCTCACTGTAACCCGAAACTCCTGGGCTAAAGGGATCCTCCTGCCTCAGCCTCCCAAGTATCTGGGACTACAGGTGTGTACCACCATGCTAGGTTAGTTTTTCAATTTTTTGTAGAAACTGGGTCTCACTATGTTGCCAAAGCTGGTCTCGAACTCCTGGGTTCAAGAGATCCTCCCGCCTCAGCCTTCCAATGTGCGGGGATTACAGGCATGAGCCACCGCACCCAGCAGCATTTACTTTCTTGAGAGAAAGCGCTTAGGAAAGATTCTTGAAACTTCCATTCTGGTTTTTACAGTTAAAATTTTAAAAAATATTCCCAAGTAAGTCAATGCCTTTATTTTAGTCCCGTGCATAGAGCAATAATAATCTACAAATAATCACTGCCACTCATTGGTGGCTGAACTGCATGCCACCCACTGTGTTTAAAACATGTTTAAAGCATGTTTAAAACATCTCTCATTTCTCCGGTGTGTGGGGCAAGAGAAGGCAGAGACACGGGGAGCTGAGTAGCTGGCCCGAGGCCCCAAGACCAATCACCTTTGGAGCTGGGATTCAAATTGATGCTTACCCAGAAGTCAACACTCGTGCCACCGATGAATAAATACCGCAAGATGACAACAGTAGCCACCTAAATATAAGTGACCATTCAAAGGACAGCCCATTTCAAACAACTCAAGTGTTGTGCCTTTTGACACCCATGTGTTGTCAGATGGCTGACAGGCCTGTGTCCCATACAAGCCATCTTTCTCATGTCATTGTGGTGTGATGTTCTGTCCTCACCGATGAGTGGTTGGGTGAAGCAAGAAAGGGGAAAAATGCTAATGGGAGGAGCCCAAATGGCAGAGGCAAAACCTTCCCAAACAAATGCTCTCCTTAAAAAATTATGCTTGGTAAGCTGTGTAAGGTTTGTCTCTAAAACTTGTGCCTATTCAAAAAGCCTGGGTTCATTCTGAAGCTGAAATTTTACCCAGGGTCTTCGACTTAAAATCTTAGTGAAATCACTCACGGTAAACATGCAAAAAAGAAACAGTATCCTTTTGCAAAAAGGGCTGAAACAAAAGGTCTTTATTTTGTGAGTCTGGGATAGCCCATTTCATTTCACTAAGAATCCCTAGATTTTGTTTTCAGTTCATGGTGCATGTTGATGGGTGTGCCTGGAGAGCCATCTTCCTCAAGGACCACACGTATTAATACTTCTCCTACACTCCGTAAATATGAAGTCATTACAATGACCCCCTTGTGGGATTGTAGATTCAGAGAGGTGGTAATTGGATACCTGGGCTGAAGGAGGCATCAGGGTGGATTGCCAGAAAGTAGTAGGAAATAAGGTGGGGACCTGTTCGCTGGAACTAGGATATAGTCAGGGGCTTGGACTTCAGAAACAAGGTGCACCCAGTTGCTAGCACAAAGGTATCTGTTCAGAGTTGGATGGGCCACAGACTGATTTGGTGCTAAGCCACCAGCAGCTGGCATGTGGCTTCTTCAATGTGCAGAGACTAGTAGGAAGATGGGTCTGGCTGATATGCCCTCTGTCTGGAATGCCCTTCCTAGCTTCGTTACCTGGTAAACTCATGCATTCTTTAAGACTCGGCTCAGTTGTCCCCTCTCCTATGGCGCTTAGTCCTCTGGGTTTCATTTGGCAGCATTCTCCCTCCTGATTCATAACCTGAGTTAACCGCATCCCTCTCACGGGCCCCCGTATCCCTGTGCACATATGATATTTCATTGTGATTGTTACTGTGAGAAAGCATCATATCATATTGGTTTGGAATATGAACTTAGAAGTCTAACAGACCTTCGTTTGAGTCATGGCTCCACCACTTCCTAGCTGTTTGGCCTGGAGAAGATGAATTTCCATCTCTAGACCTCAGCGTTTTCATCTGTAAAATGGATTCATAATTTGCTGTCTACTGCATCTGCTTGTACTGAAGAATCAAAGAAATGATTCCTGTAGAGCATTTTGTATTGTCCCTAGCACATGCAAAGGGAAACCCTCTCTTAATTTGGCTTCTTTGGCTGCCAGCCACAGAAACCAACGTGGCTAACGTAAACAGAATTTAAGGAAAACTGAACTAACAAGGCCTCAGGAAAGACAGGAACCAGGGCTTCTGCATGGATCTAGGGAACAGAAACCAATGGACAGTTTCATCAGAAACTGCTGGCAGAATAGGCTCCAACCATCTTTAGTCTTTCAGGTCATTCGAATCATGTTTATGTTCCCAGTCGAAAGAATCAGGCTGGTCGAGCTTGGGTCACAGGCGCACACCTCGGTAAAGGAGTTCTAGCCGAGTAGAAGGAACATACCCTGCTGTCCCCACAGGTTGGTCCCTTCTGGTCAGCATCACTCGTTTATATCCAGCCAGTGAGCCTTAAGGCTTTTGCATGTGTGACTCCTGCTGAAGACCAAGGCAGCTTTATTTATTAAATAACACAATCTCAGAATTAAAAAAAAAAAAGAAAGTTTTGGAGACAACAGGAAAATTCAAATGAAGACTGGGTTTTAAATAATATCGAGAAATTATTATGAACTCTATTAGTGTGAAAATTCATTGACAACGTTTTTAATACAATCTTTCTGTGTTAGAGATACATATCGAAGTAATTGAAAGTGAAGGAAAAAAAGAATCACAGAAACTTAGAGTAGGAAACAGACCTTGAGTTCTCCTCATCTGCCCTGGGGCTCTCACAGGGCAGGGAGACCGCTTCCTTTGGAAAGGCCTTTCCCTTCTGAGACTACTCCAACTTTAAAAAAGATTTTTATAGGTTAATCCAAAGTCTGTTACCTTATATCTTCTGTCCACGGATTCTGGTTTGCTTTTTGAAGCAATAGAGAACAGGTATACTTCTACATACGTTAACATTTTAGTGACTATCACACTAGTCTCATGTCTCTGCCTATTTTTTTACATGGCTGAGATGCCCACAATTATTGAGAGCTTAGTTTCCCGCTAAGTGCTGGTTGGATGAACTAGGAGAGGTAGCTCAGGAGATTCTGGTTAAGAGCATTGTTAACAGAGTCCAAGGGACCCAGATCAAGACCTAGCCCTGCCCTGCAGGCAGATCCGTGAAACTCAGTGGCTGCATCTGTGAAATGAAATCTCCCCACAAGGTTGTTGTGATGATTAAATGAGAGAACACATGGACAGCACTTAGCGCATTGCCCAACATGTAAGAGTTCAGTAAATGTCAGCTGGGAGCCTGGTGCTGACCAGGCTGTCAGCTAGAAACCTGGTCATGTTATCTTCCTTATCTCATCCTTGATAGGGATAAAAATGCCTAGGAAAGCCAAGAAAGCAGGAAACCACCACCACCACCTAGTTGAACTGGAAGGTTCTTGGAGATGCAAGGAAACTTGCATAACGTGGGTCATCTCAGCCCTCCAGCAGCAGCCAGCCTCAGGGCCTCCCGGCTCTGGTGTCCCCCATCCCAGTGACTCCTGGTCCACTCAGCTGCTCCTGCTGCTGGCTCTTGTCCCACCCCCTCCACCTCACAGTTCCTGCTTAGTGCCTTCCTCTCCTCCACCAAGTCCCTCTAAGACACCACGTGTGATTGGTTTGCCCATTCACCGTCCAATATGCACAGCTCTCTTCCTCCTGGGCCACCGCACCAGCTGACTGACCAGCTATCTCTGAGTCAGGGGACTCTCCTAGGTCTTCACAGCAGTGGCCAGGGTACAAGAAACTAAACTGATGGGAGAATACTGTCCACCTAAAAGGAAGAAGCTGAGGCAAAACCAACATAGAGATTTTAGTTGGGCCAAGGTTGAGGACTGCAGCCAAGGACACACTTCCAAGCTCCCTTGGGAAGTGCTCCAGAGAACAAAGGAGAGGCTCAAGGTTTTAAAGGAAAAAGGACGAATCAGGAAGGAGGGCAATTACAAAGGTTGTTTTTCAGGAATTCTCATTGGTTTACAGAAATGACATTGATTAGTGATTGGCTGTGCGTAGTTAAATTACAGGGTGAGAGTTTCGGTGTCCAGCGTCTGGCATTTTATGGCTACTTGGCGGCAGTTAGTCTAGAGCCCACTAGTAAGTGGCTTCAAGAGGTAATTATTTAGCTCAAGGGGGAGTGAGATGTGACTGCTGGTACATTTTAAATACCTTTCTAGGCCTGATCATTTAAAGGGCCTTGCATTCCTCAGATAAAAAAATTTTTTTCTTCTTTCTCAATACTCAGATTATAACAAGTTTTGTCTTGGTGAAAACCAAACTATGAATGTTTATCACATTACCCAAATTTACCTACAATATTCTTTTTATTCTACAGAATTCCATGTCTTCTTAATCTTCGGATATAGTTCAAATCCCATCATGTGCTATAACCTTTTTAAACATAATGCAAGGTTTGCCAAGCCTCGGTAGTTAGAATTTCTTGAAACCCTACTATGTGCCAGGCACTGTACTAGGCATTTCATATATAATTCATTTAAATCACATAACAGCCCTCCGAGGTCAGCATGCTTATCTCCATTTTATAGACAAAGAATTTTAGACTCAGAAAGTTTAAGTAACTTTCCGTAGGCCCCATAGCTCTAAATTCCAGAAAAAAGGATTTTATTAGCAATTGTTAATATTTTTTTGGTGTTTCACATAATCCTTCCAAAATTCTATGAGGTGCAACCTAAAAAGAAGACACTGAAGCACAAAATATAAAGAGATTATTTGAGCCAAAGTGAGGACAGCTGCTGGGAAACCACAGACCCAAGTAACCTTGGACATGAGCTCTATCTGGCCTTTGTTACAACCGGGTGTTTAAAGGCAAAAAAAGTGGGGCAGGGAGTAGGCGGACACGGAGTTGTCAGGAATTCTCATTGGTTTACAAAAATAACTTTGATTAGTGATTGGCTATACATGGTTAAGCTATAGGGTGTGGATTATAATGTCAGTGCTATATTAGTAGATTAATTTATAACTACTTGTAGCAATAGCAAGCAGTTTCTAGAGATGAACACATAGCTCAAGGGGACAAGTAGGACTTCCTGGCTGTCTCATTTTAATGCCTCTCTGGGCCAGATAATTTAAAAGGACTAGCATTCCTCAGATAAAAGTTCTTCTCTCAGAGGTAAGTACAGTCATAACACCCATTTTAGAGAAGACACAAGGAATGCCAGGCATGGTGGCCTGCACCCACTGCACTCCAGCCCAGCCTCAATGACAGAGGGAGACCTCGGTTTCTTAGTAATTTGCCCCAGGCCACACAGCTAATACATGGCGGAGATGAGAAGCCATATTCTAGATCTTTCTGGATTCCAAAGCCTATTTTTTCCCGCGACTCCTCATTTGCTTCACTGCCTTTGTACCTAACTTTCTCTTCTCATAAATCTAACACTCGTCAATCTTCATTAATCTCCCTTATGAGTTTAACTCTTATAAGTAAAAATATAAAGAATTTATTCTCTTTCTGGAACTTCCCTTGATGATTCAACATTAAGGTGTAGAATTTTTCAAATGCTTTTACCATCTCAGTGATAAAATCTTTTACAGCCTTTTCAGCTGTTATTTATTTATCAAATGTTTCATCATTGTTGAAAGAGGGGGCAAAAAACTAAGCAAATGCCCAAGCCTGTCACGATTCTGTGGAACTACCACCTTAGCCCTGGCTTACCTTGACTCTTAGAGATCTGAGAGCAAGTTCTCTCTCCAGACGTGAAGCTGTGAGCTGTCCTGGGGTGTTACAGCCCTTCATGCATTATTCACCAAGCCAGGCTCCAGGACTGGAGGACAAAGTCTGGGCCCCAGCTTGCCCAGTCACCCACCACAGAGCACCAGCCTTTACAGGCCAGCCTCATCATGACAAGACAGTGAAAACAAAGTTGTTAAAGACTCAGCCTCCTCCCCTCCCTACCGTGGAGCTGTCAGAGCTCTCCTAAGACAGGGGCCTGAAACCTGTGGTCTCTCAGATTGAACAAGCAAAATCCTAGGAAATTGGGTGGGGAGAGTGAGGCCCCCCCGAATACCATGATTTGCATGAGAAAAGACCAAGATTGATGGCTACTGAGAGCTTGGCTTTTAGCCAAGGGAAAACCCGGTGCCTGGAAGGATGAGAGGGAAGGAGGGAGGGTGTGATTAAAACTCCCCCAAAGTGGGGGCGAGGTAGGCGTGGGGCCCTCAGACCCATGAGTCTGAAAACCACTGAGCCTCCAGCAGGCCTCGGGGTTCAATTACCTAGTGCGTGCTCAGCTGACTTCAGCTTTCAACTCTCAGAGTTCACCTGGGCTTTGTTTTGAAGCTGTGTGAGGTATCGTGAGTTCCCAGCACGCGTTTCAAAGAATGAGCAACACCAGATAAATTCATGTGTGCAGTTGGATACCATTTGGGGTTTCTCTTTTAACTCATCTTCCAGCACACAAGAACACTCTGTAAGAGATTTTATCTGCAGGGATGTATACATTCGCATACACCCATAGTGTACACACATGTGTTGTGGATTTCTTTTAAAAAAAGGAAAATAAAGCACAATCATCCAACAGTTCTTCAAAATTCTCTCTCTGCTTTTGGGGAACACTAAATGAAGACATGAAACCATGCTGAGAAAAGGAAATAAACCTGAAGGAATGTACTCCTGTGCTGTTTTTCAGGTTTTACATTGAGAGCATATCGTTTTTAAAGGATAAAACCACCGTGGAGCTGTTTTTCCTGAATGCCAAGTCCTGTGTACACAAGGTAAGGTGCCCTACTTGTCTTGTTCATTGAATGCCCCAGAGTGACAGGAGTTACGGGGAGAAATGGTCTTCCTCTGTTCTCACATTCCAACTAAGAAAAAGGCCTCGCTCTTTTCTGTAAATATTTCCTATCATTCCCCCGACCCTGCATCACACACACACACACACGCACACACGCACGCACAAATGGCAGCTCTTCCACACAAACAGACACGCACGCACAAATGGCGGCTCTTCCCAAATTCTGAGCGGGGAAGACAACCATCTGCAGAGGAGTCCAGCTTACACAGTCACCACCTCTTTAAATGCAGCACATACTCCACACAGAATGACCCAGAAAGGCACAAAGCTGGATCAATCAGATTACGATCAAAACCTCTAGGCCAGAAATGTTTTTTAACAAGGTATGCCCTTCACTTACCACAATTCAAAACCAGTCTTATGTGAGTTCAAACTCTGCGCACATGTGCCACCTTAGATCTGGGAAAGCGGGGCTGCTCAGAAAACCGTGTGTTTTCTTAGTTGCCTGTGTTGAGGAACCAGGGGTTTTTTTGATTTGTTTTACTGTTTTTTTATTTCTATCCAATCCATCAAGGGCAGATTATTTTTGTAAAATTCAATAAGCATGCATTGCTAGAAAAATAATCCCACGCTGGGATGTTGCAGCCATGTCAAATTGCTGTGAAAGTTTGTAAACACTCTCAAGTTTTGTCTTATCTCCTTGCAGACTGGCGTTGTTTAGGGGCCTCCACTCTGGCCTCCTCAAGCCACTTCCTCAGCAAGGGGAAGGAGGCTGTGGGCCAAGAGGTGCCAGCTGGGAACATAGCTCCTTCTTTTTGGGTATGGTCTCAATGCTCAGGACCTCAGAATTCCCTGTCCAGATTCCATGAAACCATGGAGGACTGCTTCCAGGCCTTCTTTTGGATTTATTGCGCATTTTGTGATTTCATTTCACCTCTTTTGTTGGATATGAGCTATAGCTCTGTTATTTCCGTGGTTGCCTTAGCATTTATGGTATACAGCTTGGACTTATCCAGTCTGCCTTCAAGTGATACTATACCACTTCCCATGTAGTACAGGAACCTTACAATAGTATACTTCTATTTTTCCCCCTCATCCTTTCTGCTTTTGATGTCATACAGTTATTTTTAGGTACGTTATAGATGCAAATGACGTTCTTTTTATGTAAACATTCATTTATCTTTAAAGAGATTTAAACAATACAAAAAAAATCTTACATATTTACCCATATTGTTACCACTTCTGTTGCTCTTCATTCCTTTGTGTAGATCAGTATTTCTGTCTGTTAGAATTTTCCTTCTACCGGAAGGACTACCTTTAGCATTTCTTGTAGTGTGAGCTTGCTAGTGATGAATTCTTTCAGCTTGTGTCTGAAAACATCTTTATTTGCCTTTGGTTTTTTGAAAGATATTTCACAGCACATAGAATCGTATGTTGGCAGTTTTTGTCTTTCAAGACTTTAAAAATATTGATTCACTATCTTCTTGCATTGTTTCCGATGAGAAGTCTGCTGTCATCCTTATCTTTGTGCTTCTATATGTAATGTCTTTTTCTTTGGCTGCTTTTAAGATTTCCTCTTTATCACTGCTTTGAGCAATTTGATTATGAGGTACCTTAGTATGACTTTCCTCATGTTTCTCGTGATTGGCATTTATTGAGCATCTTGGACCTTTAGGTTATCGTTGTCATCAAACTTGGAAATTTTTCAGCCATTATTTCTTTATATAAATATATTTTTTGTCCTCACTCCCGTCTTACTTGTAAAGCCCAAGTATTCATATACTAGCCCACATGAAGTTGTCCCACAGTTCAGTGATGCTTTTTCTTTATCTTTTTTTTTGCTTTTTTTTTTTTGGTGTTTTATTGTGTGTAGTTTCTCTTGCTGTGTCTTCAGTTTCACTCTTATTTTCGTTTGCAGTCTAATCTGCCATAATCTCATGCAGCATACTGGAGTTTTTATCTTTACAAGTTTGATTTAATCTTCTTTACATCTTGCATATGACTAACTTTTTGAATGTATGAGATAGAGTTATAATAATTGTTTTAATGTCCTTGTTTACTTATTCTAATATCCGTGTCAGTCCTTGTTGGTTTTGATTTATTTTTCTCTTTATTATGGGTCTTGTTTTTCTGCCTATTTGCATGTCTGGTAATATTTTATTGGATGCTAGACATTGTTAATTTTATCTTTTGAATGCTGTATGTTTTTTGTACTCCTATAAATATTCTTGACATGTATTTTGGGTTGCCATTTAATTACTGGGATACAGGTTGATTTTTTTCAGGTCTTTTATGATTTGTTAGGCTGGCCCAGAGCAGGGCTCATTCTACAGCTAATTATTCCCCATTACTGACTTTCTGAGTACTCTACTCAATGCCCCATGAATTATGAGTTTTTCCAGTCTGGCTGCTGGCACTGTTTCCAGCCCTATATGAAAACTAGGCACTCTTCCCTGTCATCCTTTCAGATGGTCCCCAACTTTGGGTCATTTCCTTTCATACATGGAATGATCAATATTCTGCTACATACTCAAAGCAGACCCTCTAAAGTCCTCAGAATTCTCTCTCTATGTAGCTGCCTTTTCTCTGGTGCGCTGTTCTGCAAATTCTATTCATTTTTATTTCCTCAGTCTCTCAGCTCCATTTCCTTAACTCAGGAAATTCACCATGTTCCACTGTGTTTCTCCCTCCACAGCCTGGAACCCTCTCTTGACAGTAAGTGGGGGCAGTCAGAGGAGAGGGCTCACCTTGTTCAAGGTTTACTATCCTTCATGCCAGATACTCAGCATTTTGAAAACTGTTGTTTTATATATTTTGTCTGGTTTTTTTTTTAGTTTTTTTCAGGCGAGAGGGTAAATTCAATCCCTGTTACTCCACCTTGGCCAGAAGCGAAAATATTCAAACCAGAGTGTTTGGCTAATTCTATGGGGAACGTAAAATGTTCCAAGCACCAAAGGCTTTACTACCGCCCTCTTTTCTGAGACTTGGGTTTCCTTCAAAACTAAGGGTTGACTGTTGAGTAGATGCCTACATAGCAAACGCAGCATTTACTGAGTCAGGAACACATTTCATAAACCACAGTTGGCCACCCTCTCCTATGTGGAGGAATACAATTGCCCCTTGTGATGTTTCACTGCCCAGCTGGCCAAGGTCCAATGAAACCATCTTCTTAATCGCTTGTTTGCTTTGTTGCTAATGCAATGACAGTTAGGATGCAAATTTTTAACTCATATTTCTCTGGTAGCTTTGTATGCTATGAATTGTGTTTGTCTTCAGGAAGTCATGAGAATCAGAATTCTTTTAAATTCTACTCCATCTTATGAATGTCAGTTGCTGGGAGCTCCTTTCTAAGTGGGAGTGTTTCCTGACTTGTCAAAGAATTTAGAATTTTTACAAAACATAATATTGTACTGGGGGACGGACACACTTGAAGCTCTGACTCGGATGGGGCAAGGGCAATATACGTAACCTAAACATTTGTACCCCTATAATATGCTAAAAGAAAAAAGAAAAAAATCATAATATTTTAAAGGACTATGACTGTTTTTGAGATAATTTTTAAAAATTTATGGCCGGGCGCGGTGGCTCACGCCTGTAATCCTAGCTCTCTGGGAGGCCGAGGCGGGCGGATTGTTTGAGCTCAGGAGTTCGAAACCAGCCTGAGCAAGAGCGAGACCCCGTCTCTACTAAAAATAGAAAGAAATTA